>JAMPIV010003516.1:310351-510032 GCA_024509875.1 Oreohelix idahoensis
GGATTGTCATTTATGTTGTTGCCATCTTATGGGCGTTGTTGTGCACCTTCACTGAATATATCAGCGTATACTTAGATAAATTTTTTCTCTAAGGATCTGAGATATGATCTCAGTGTCGCTCCATGCGTTGAGCTAATTTGTTAGGTATATATCCACGCATCATACGTGCGTTAGGAGCCTAGATTTTTTCCGGCTCCAGGATTTAAAAAAAAAAAAATGTCCCATTTTGTTTTTTTCCAGAGGGTGCGGTAATGTACGCAACGGATCTTTATTATTTTTCGTTTGATAAAACATTTTTCATATGTATGAACAACCTCATTTTTTTGTTGACTGAAGTGGTATTATGATTTTCTATGGTCAATGGACATAATCCGAGTTGTCGAAACTACAATTGGTTAGAGATTGCCATTCTCTTGTATAGAGACACGTTCGGTCTATAATTTCTTGAACGAAGCGTGACCACATCTCCTTATTTGGTAGTATCAGTCAACTATGGTAGATGTCTGAAACCTTTCTTAACGCTTCTTTTCATGACCATAAAAGGCGCGACTGTGTAAGACTTTTATCTCGAATGTTCTTCGAATCGTCTTATTGTGAACCGCAACTCAGAGATTGTCGTTCTGCGCATGTCAAACCGGGAGTTCGTTCTGTGTGTTCCGCCCAGTTGGGCAGTTTAGAAATGGTTTAAGAAGCGAGCAGACGCAACTGCGTCTTGTGATTCTCTGAGGGAAATACAGTGTCTTAGTGATTTAGTTAGCTAACTAGACTATTTCCCAGTATTATGCAGCCTGCCTGGAGGCATATGTTCATGGTTGATTTTCCGAAATAAGGTAATTCCTCTTGTATCGAACTTTATGCTATCGTCTAGAGGTTCGTCATTTTGTCGCCTATTTGCTCGCCTGTGTGATGCAAAATGGAGAGGTACTTTGACTAGGATTAAGTCACCAGTATCTGTATACCTGAACTAGTTAAATATATATGGGTCGCTCTAGACCAACAAGACTGTTGTCTGTGTTCCAGGATTCGTTATATCAGAGATCACGTCCAAGTCAGATGGTTAGACTTAGGAACATTATAAAGGTCGAGCTGACCTGTAGCCCATGTATGCTATTCACGTGCAGACAGTGAACGGACTTATTGTATACAACTGATCTGCTAGCATCAGAATGGGAGCATTTATTATTGTTTATGAACATTGAAGATCTGTAGCTGACACTGTTGCAGAAGTTATAGAAATTATTATTATTTATACAGCTTCACGAACTAGCACTCGATGATTGATGAATTTTCTGAATCTATTGAACTGTGATGTCTTATGACGCATATATACAACAGCTATCATTGCTGACTACAGAAATTGTTTTCAATGTGCCATATCATCTTGCTGAACTCGTTAACCATGTTGATGTCATAAGTATCATGACTGTTTTGTGGCGTGCAATAAATGAAAGAAACTTATACAACGAAGTTACCCTTTCTATGACTCTACACGTCATGTTGCCTGTGTGATAACCCTGTGAACTGTTCCACTACCACATACACAGCAACATCCTAAATCAGAGAAGACACCTACATCTTACACTTTAACACCAGGTGTCGATAAGGGTGGCAAGTTACCACTTCAGCACAAATCCACCCTTATCATTTTTGGTGGCCAGAGCTGGTTCTATCATCTGATATTTTGGCGCACCATATCATTTTTGGTGGCCAGAGCTGGTTCTATCATCTGATATTTTGGCGCACCATATCAGGGACACTATGAGTTTAATAGATTGCCATTTGGATTGAAGAATGCGCCTAGTGTCTTCTCTAGAATGATGAGAAAATTATTGGATCCTCTGAATAATCCCTGTATAACAAATTTTATGGATGATATCCTTATAGCAACAGAAACATTTGAGGAACACATTGACTCTCTGAACATGCTGTTTGATCGACTTAGGGAGGCAAATTTAACAGCCCGACCAACCAAATGTTGCGTTGGATGTAAAGAATTGGAATTTTTGGGACACACAGTTTATCAGGGAAACATGACCCCTGACCCAAAGAATTTAGAGAAACTACAGAAAGCCCCGAAACCACAAACCAAGAAGGACGTGAGATCCTTTGTCTCATTATGTGGTTTCTACCAGAAGTATATCAAAAACTTTAATTCCATATGTGCACCGTTAACTGAATTGACACGTAAAGGACATCCAGATCGCATTACATGGACACCACAATGTGAAATGACTTACCAAGAATTGAAGGAAAAGCTCACAAGTAAACCCATTTTGAAATTACCTGACTTAAGTCAAGAATTCATAGTAAGGACGGATGCAAGTAATATTGGGCTACGTGCAACTCTACTACAGAAATCAGATGCATTGGATGGAGAATTAAGCCCAGTGGCATATGCTAGCAGAAAGTTGAATAAAGCTGAAATCAACTACTCAACTAGCGAAAAAGAATGTCTTGCAGTAATATGGGCGATAAAGAAATTCAATATTTATCTATATGGGAAGGCATTTAAGTTGCAAACAGACCACAAACCGTTATCGTTTCTAGCACAGGCTAGGCATGAGAACTCCAGGTTACTCCGATGGTCTTTACTTTTGGCTCCATATAATTTTAGCATTGAGTATATATCTGGAAAAACCAATTTGGGAGCGGATTTTTTAAGCCGCCATCCGTGTGATGAGAATCACCGTAAACCCCAGAAATAATAATAAATTTCTCTATGTGAATATAGAATAAAGGACTGACATATAATGTCTGTTTTAAGAGGGGAGTTGTCGTGGAATATTCTAATCCACATATATAAATTATCAAGTAAATATAAAGCCTAATAAATACATATAAATAATAAAGAAAAGAGAATGGTAAAGAACAGTGCTGTCACAATGACTGTACTCGAAATCCCCTTGTTTTCTACTGCGTATGCAAATTGTAACGTTTCACGTTGATATTAAAGGCCTTCTGCAACATACACGCGTTTCCCAAACACACAATAAAATGTGCTGCCTTTCTAAGAAAAACCTTGAAATATGCAAGTTGACCTAAATTTTAAATTCCATTCATGTCTTTTTCTACACTATGTTACCAAGATCAAAAGACAGATGGACTAAAGGATAGCGAGA
Organism: Oreohelix idahoensis; assembly: GCA_024509875.1. NCBI lineage: Eukaryota > Metazoa > Mollusca > Gastropoda > Stylommatophora > Oreohelicidae > Oreohelix > Oreohelix idahoensis. The sequence goes on from JAMPIV010003516.1 coordinate 313,471, forward strand.
AGGGAGAGGCAGAAAGCCGAACACTAAACACGCTTCGCGCGATACACAAATGCTGCCATCACGCGTGTAAGACTACATGCACTAACTTTTTTTCAGACGGACAGTGATAAAATACACTACCCTTTCCCAGAGTTAGGTTTATAAATCATAAAAAAACTCTTATTAGAAAAGATAACAATAGATGGGTTTACGGTTGAAAACATAACAGTACCAGACAGCACATCTTCGAAACAGGAGGTAGAAAATACATATTTTGAACGCAGCCACGTAGCTCTTTTAAATTTGGATATTTGGGTTCCTTAGGGCTTGCTGACAAAGAATATGTAAAAACGTTACGCAAATAGTCCAGGAATTAATAAATTATACCCAAAATAAAATAGTGGGGATGCCTGACAGCATGGAATCATTTCTGCTCATAAAATTTTTTTATAACGTGTTTGAAAAAAATCTTACGTTACAGAATTAGCCTACCATGTAAACTCCAAATTGATTGGAGCGCAACAAATGAAAGACTAACCACGATTGGTCGGGCTATAAATACTATCTTTCGTTGTTAGGGGAGACGTGAAAAGGTAACATTTTTTCAAACACTTGTCGAAACGTGGCCTCATTGGCTAGACTCGCTGATATACTCACTTAGGAGCGTTAGTTCGAGACCACTAGTGCAAATAATCTTGATAAAGCAACAGTGCGTTGAAGCCAGCTCATATTTGTGTTAAATAAAAGCCTGGAACATAAGCAGATGGGAATTTGTGCCAGTAATTGTGCCAGAATTCATTGCTAATCAACGTATCTGTGTTTATTTCCATGAAATTGTGGTAAGCTTGAACCATTCAGTATCTTTTAATGAAAATTGAATGTAAATTGTTAATTTATGCCTGTATATATATGTGTAGTTCAGTGGCAAACAGGAGATAAAGCCTATAATGCTCCAGCCTGAACAGAGGGTGTCGGAGGGAAGTAAAACGGCATGGAATGGCCAAATAGTACACTGACACCTGGATGATTGATTAGACAGAAATAATGCTGGAAGTGCAGAGGCGTAGTGACCATTAAGGAGGGTAATGCTGGTATAAAGTATTTCAGATGAAGCTGACAGTTGGCCTAACGCTCTGAACTCAATGTTTGTGTTGTATTGTGCTCAGTGTAGAACTAGAGTATCAATTAGTTATGAAGTAGAAGGTACATCCTTCTTGTTTTCAGGGACCGTGGTCTTGATGGTACTGAGCAGCACCTGGTCAGAGCTTTGCTGAATCCAGAGTCGGACAGCATACTCCTTGGTCTTTTAGCTATCAGTGAGGTGTCTCCAGAGCCCAGAGGAGAATTCGAGCAGAGGAGTCCTTTCCTGCCGCCATCACGCAAGATAAGCTGATTTGGCCAGCTGAGCTCAACATTATGTCCCCTCATCTTGAAATAACTTTGTAAAAATAACATTCAGAGGGGAATTTAATTGTCTTAATATCAGGAACTGAGAACATCTCCAATACTAGTCCCAAAAGACAAACTATTGAAGTCATGATGACAAATACCAACAGAGCTTGAACAAAACAAAACCAGTATTACCTCATATTACCACTACACAACTGACACACATAGGATATTTTTAATAATATATGTCACTACATTATTCATATTGATAAAGTCTGTACATATACTTGTAATTAAAATTGATTGTGATTCCTGGTTCCTTTGTATTTGAATCAGGACACATATCCCTTTATGATAACAATGAATACATATTGTTATTTGAAAAGTTATCCGTGACTTCTTAAGATATTCTCATAGAGTGTTATATGTATGTGAGTGTCACAGTGTTGTCAAGAGTAGTGGATTAAAATTAAATTGTTTATCTGTCTGTTGTTGTGACTTACACTTCATCATACACATACCCTAGACACATAACGTAGCATCACACTATTCCAGAATAATTCTGACTGAGATATAGAGATATGTGGTAGCAAGTAAGGTTATCTATAATACACTACTCTTAATAGATATAGATACCTTCATTGGATGGTATAGGAGGGTAGACAGAGGGTATTAGTTGGGCAGAAAAGATGAAATCTATATTTAGAAAAATCACTCCTAGAAGTGTGAAGCAGTGTTTTTCTTTTTAAATTTTTGAAAATTGAAATGCTAGACCCTCGCTGTGATTGGGCCGGTCTAGGCATATTGGCAAAAAGCGTTTACAGCTCAGCGCCAGTTGTAAAGAAATATGTTAGAAGCAAGCTGCGTTGTTCTCAGCAGTACCAAGTGTGTTATTAACCATTGGCAGTCTGAACAGAAGGCAAAGCTGAACTTAAACTATTATTTATGCTAAAGCCAGTCAACGTACGTTTGTGATATTTCTTTGAATTGTGGTAAGGAAGGAATTTATTAATTTTGTTATTTCAATAAAATTGGTGTCTGCGATACTGCTCGATTGGGAAGGTTTTCGACTAAGTACAGACGAGATCAAACAAGCCGTTAAAAGATTAAAAAATTTTAAAGCTGCTGGAGTTGACGAAATTTCAGGGGAAATGATTAAAGCAGTTAATGACAACAACCTCTTGAGAATTTTAGATATTATAAATGAAGTATGGAGAGAAGAACAACCACCACAACAATGGAAAGACAGTATTATTGTAAAGTTACCGAAGAAAGGTGATCTATCAGACTGTAATAACTGGCGTGGTATATCTCTATTATCAGTACCTGGAAAATTATTATGTTGCATGATGTTAGAAAGACTTAAATTGCATGCTGACGAAAAGATCAGAGAAGAACAAGCGGGTTTCAGGCCGAAACGATCATGTATTGATCAAATATTCACACTAAGAACAATTATAGAAGAATCAGTGGAAAGGCAATCGCCACTTATTATCACCTTCGTCGATTTTCAAAAAGCCTTTGATAGTCTACACCGCCCATCATTGTGGAAGATACTTACAATCTATGGTTTTCCAACAAAATATGTGAATATAATCAAAGCGCTATATGACAATGCAAGATGTTGTGTTAGAACAAATAAAGGGAATACAGAATGGTTTACAGTAGAAACAGGGGTGAAACAAGGCTGTATTATGTCACCACTACTTTTTGGAATAGCTATTGATTGGGTTATGAGAAACTAAACCCACAATGAACAATTGGGTATAAAATGGACAAATGGAAAATTCCTGGGGACCTGGATTTCGCAGATGATGTAGCATTCTTAAGTTCAACACCAAGACAATCCCAAGAAGCAATAAATAATTTGTGTCATCTCTCGGTTAAAATTGGTCTCCAAATAAATGCCTCTAAAACTAAAGCTATGAACTTTTCTAACGAGACCTTTGATATCATCTTGAACGGGGAAAAACTACAGAAAGTTGAAAGTTTCAATTATTTAGGCAGTAAAATGACTCAGGATGGTGACACAACAAGAGAAATCCATACTAGAATTGCTTTGGCAGCTAGCGCCTTCAATAGATTATCTAACATTTGGAAATTACGATCATTGAATAACAGGACCTGTGGGTTGTGTTCAAGCAGTAAAAGCAGTAAAATTAATGTGTATTGCATAACTGAAAATGATTTCCACAGTTGCCAGTGGGAAAGCAACCCACGTTATCTTATGGGAGATCATCATTTTGCAGTGTCAGAGGCGTTGTAGCCCTTAAGGAACAGAATAGGGGGCACTGGTAATGCATTGTCATCTCAGAGTGGTATGGGGTGGTCAGAGAGATCTGACCCTTTTTCTTTATGTCAATTATTACATGTGAAGGGAAATATAGATGTGTTTTTAAGAATCATAACGTTGTTTCAGAGGTTTTTGTTCTGGTACAGTGTGGGTACCAGAACCCTGGTGGCGTTGTTGCAGTGTACTAAAGTAACCTATTGTTTGGACCCTGAGGTCTAGTTACTGCACCAGGAACCTTGTCAGCGTGGTCATACCAGAGAGCCTGTGAAAATGACAGCAACATCATTTATTTAGATAAGTGCCATACATGTCGGCACTCAGTTTATCCACTAAAAAACTATATTTCTGTATAGAAATAACATAAAATAAATTGTTGCCAAGAAACTTTCAAGATAATTTTAAAAGAGAAAGAGGGAACGATGACAGTACCCCACCCATACTATTAATTACCAGTGTCATTAACTTAGTGAACATAGATACACATATTTTGATTGTCTTATTATAAATTGAATGGACAGAAGATCCATGGTAGTATTTAAAGTATTGTAAATACATTCATAATATCAATTTTGGTTGTTGGACCTGATGCAGAAAATTCTGATCAGGCCAAATAAATTGTAAATAACCATTTTACCAAACTTTTAACACAGACTTCTATAAGATATATTTCATAGAGTGTCAGTGTGTTTGTGGTTGTAGTCTTGACTCAGTTATATATATATATATATATATATATATATATATATATATATATATATATATATATATATATATATATATATATATATATATATGTTAGTAAATACATGTGTTTGTAGTACTTGTACTTACAATACATCATACACTCATAACCCTAGACATATAGACGTAGCTAACATATATATTAGTCAAGAATACGTCTGACTGAGGTCGTAAGGTGGTAGCAGAAAGGTGTTCTGATAAATCAACCCAACATTTAGTACAATCAGGAAACTTCACAGCTGACCTCAGTCAGTACAGTAGAAATAACATCTTATAACATCAAATCCACCACAGGTGTTAATAGCACATTAATAGACAGAATGTCTATATTGGATTTCTTCATCAAGCAAGGGAAGGCCCTTGGCAAAACTGATGAGAGATTGGAAGAGTTTGCACTTACTCAATATGCCAAGGCACAGAAGGCTGAAGAGAAAAGGATGCAAATGCAGTTGGACAGAGAAGCTGAAGATAGAAGAATACAGTTACAAATAGAAGCTGAAGAGAGGAAACTTCAAGCTGCTGCTGAAGCTGAGAATAAAAGATTAGACAGAGAAGCTGCTGCTGAAGAGAGGAAACTTCAAGCTGCTGCTGATGAAAGAAAAGTGAAAATGGAACATGAAGAAAAACTCTTAGCTTTGGAGATGGAGAAACTAAAGATCATGAATATGAGTGCTCCTCAAACAACTTCGGGTAAGATAAAGGAGAATACTTATAAAGTCAAAGTGCCCCCTTTCAACCCTCTAAAGGACGACATAACCTTCTACCTTGATAGATTTCAATTAACATGCGTAACGCATAAGGTAGATAAGGAACAATATGTCGGACAACTGATGGGGTTACTTTCAGGTGAACCATTAAGTACTGTAATGGCAGTAGAGGAACCTGACAGAACTAATTATGATGTTGTCAGGGCAACATTACTTAAAAGATATCAATTTTTTTTTTTTTTTGCGTTCACCCGCTAATACTCGAGGCGAAATATCAGGTTATTATTTTATGTCTAACCTGACATTGATTTTACGTGAGTATCCCTTTATTTCTTGTACAGAGACAGGTGTCCCTCGCCATTCAGGCAAATACTCGCCGATTTCGGAGGTACCCATTGCAGCTGGGTCGGCTCAAGAGCCGCCAGTCCCTGGTCGACGACACTCCTTCAAATGTCCTCGCCAGATCTCGAGTTAATCCAGTCCAAATCCCGGTCGACGAAAAATCCTCAAATGCCGTCGCCCGGGTTTGATCCTGTATCACCCGGTCGCCAGAGCAGTGTTGTAACCACTACGCTAGCGCGGCTCCCAGATATCAATTAAAAGAAGAAGATTATCGTCTTCGTTTTAAGACAATGCTACCAGAAACTGGAGAAGAGTTCTCTGACTTTATTACGAAGATACGTCTTACATTCACATGTTGGATTGAGCTGTCTAAAACAGAAAAAACATATGAAGCCCTTATGGACTTATTACTTCGAGATAAAGTTATGTCATCTGTAAATGAGACTTTCCTTGCTTTTCTTCATGAGCGTAAATCTAAGAACATAAATGACATGGAAGAATATTGTTGCCAGTACGTCACTGCGCATCCCCATGCTACGGTTAGCAATTCTAAGGTGAAGGAAGAGTTGCCGGTTGCTTCTGCAGCACCATATGGCCCTAACTTTATGCATAAATTCCAAGGTGCTCAACACAACTTTAATAAGAAGAGCAATCGTAATTATGATCAGAATCAGGGTAACCCATCATATAGTGGGTCTTCTGCAAAGAACTGGAGGCAATCTGATAGTCCTCGTTATTTTGGTTCCAATAATTATGGAAACTTTCGGAGAGGTAGTCACAATAGACACTATCAAGACTATTCTTCGCTGGGACATCGAAACCAAACAGGTAGACACTATAATCAATGGGAAAATGACAATAGTGATTGTGGAAACTGGGATTCGAACCAGAACGGTGGTCGCGGTAGATCAAACTATGACAATTTCAGAGGGAATAATAATCGTGGTAGATCTAAATATAACAAACATAGATCTTATCACCAGGGAAACTCTGTACAACAAGAGTCTCATGGTGCCAGTAATCAGGTGATTGATAATAAAATCTCTAATGCTGTCACTTGTTCGGCTTTTGATTTTGGAAGAGCCGTTCAATGCCCCAATGCACAACATTATTTGAACCGACCACAGTAACTACTTTAAGTTGTGGTCACCCTCTTCCCGCTCTTCCTGCTGCAGTTGCGCATGACGGGAGAGGATCGCTTATCTTGCATAAAGGTCTTGTGGATAGTAAGCCAGTCTCAGTGCTTTTTGATTCTGGGTGCACTACTATTGGGGATAGCAATCTCTTATAGATCCTCGCTGTGCCACAGGAAAGGTGGTTAAATGTGTAACATTTGGTGGCACAGTAGAAAATTACTCAACTGCTATTATTCACATTGCTACTCCCTTCTTTACGGGAGATGTCCACGCGTGTCTTCTACCTAATCCTATTGCGGATCTTATCATCGGTCGTATTCACGGGGTTAAGGCATGCACCCCGCAGCAAATCGCTGCCTGGGAAGAACGGAATATCCAAACAGCCAATGCAGTGGTAACAAGAGCACAAGCTCTTATTCCTCAAACTTCATCTATTGAAGTTAATGAAGTACAGAGCCAAGAGGATCACTTGGTGATTTCGCATGACTCGTTTGTGAAACTACAAGAAAAAGACCCGTCTTTAAATAAACTCGTTCTTCTTTCTAAAAACGGTGATCCGAATCAGAATACAAATCGGAAATCATATATCACTATGAAGAATGGTATACTAGTGCGTATGGTACAACACTCACACACGTCTATGCATTCTCAAATTATCGTGCCCAAAAGTATGAGAGCCCTAATTCTTCAACATGCACACGATTCTCAGTGTGCTGGACACATGGGTTTTTCCCGAACTAAGTCGAGAGTTCTGGCGTCTTTCTTTTGACCATTTGTCAATAAAGACATACGAATTTATTGCCGGTCTTGCAAAATATGTCAAGAGGTTAAATCTAGAGGTCCACGGCATGCTGCGCCTATTCAGGCTGCAGACATTCCTATTCGGCCGTTTCAGAAAATGGCCATAGATATCATTGGCCCTTTTAAGACTAAATCGGCCAGAGGACATCAATTTATCCTTACATGCGTTGACATGTGCACGCGTTGGCCAGAGGCTATACCTCTTAAGAGCATTTCCACTGCTGATATCGCAGATGCTCTTTGGCTTATATTTTCTCGTTTGGGTTTTCCCGGGGAAATATTGTCAGACCATGGCACACAATTGATATCAGACACAATTTCGCAGGTAATGTCTACTCTGCACATTAAAAGATCATTGAGTAGTATTTATCACCCAATGTCTAATGGGTTAGTTGAGCGTCTTAATAGAACACTCAAGAACTTACTTGGGAAGATAACTGAGGATCATCCTCAGGATTGGGACAGGGTTCTACCTGCGGCTCTCTTTGCCTATAGAGAGGTCCCCAACGAACATACAGGATTTTCTCCTTTTGAACTTGTCTTTGGCGCGCGACCGCGCGGTCCTATTTCTTTACTGCATGATCTGATAACTGCTGATAATATCGACAATGACACACAATCTTCATATGAGTATGTCATTGCTCTAAGGCAAAAGATTATTGAAGCATGCAAGCTAGCAACTTCCTCATCCGAATTTGCTAAAGAAAAGGCAAGACGATTTGCTAATAAGAAGAGACGCCTACGTCAACTTTGTCCTGGAGACAAAGCGTTTGTTTTACTTCCTTCTAGGGAGAACAGACTCCTTATTACATGGAAAGGTCCATATGCAATAGTCTCGAAAACTTCCGATGTCGACTATATTGTCGATATTGATGGAAGGCATAAAACCTTCCATATAAATATGCTTACGGAATATCATGAACGACCAGACTATTTGCAGCCTATTTTCCAGGAAACGGACGATTCTCCAGTCCAACAAGGTCATATCTCATCCCTGTCAGTTATACAGGATGAGGAAACTACTTTTTCGGATGTTAATCTACCTCCTCCTGTGATTCCACTTACTTCTACGGAATCATGGAAAAACGTTACTGTTTCTTCTAATTTGTCTTTTGAGGAACAGCGACAAGTATCTTCTACGCTACAAGTATTTAAGGATGTCCTTACCGACATTCCTGGACACACACATGTCATTGAACATGACATTATACTTACTGATCATAATCCGATCAGAGTAAGACCGTATCCTATTCGTATTCATTTTCAAGCACACGTCGAGAAAGAATTGGATGAAATGATACAATTGAAAATAATTGAACCATCCACCTCAGCATATTCTTCGTCCATGGTTATTGTTCGAAAGAAAGACAATAACATACGCCTTTGCGTAGATTATCGCAAATTGAACCAAGTTACGAAGTTTGATGCTGAAGCTATGCCTTTGCTAGAAGATCTACTTACTAGACTTTCTAACTGTCGATTCTTTACTAAACTTGACTTGTCAAAAGGCTATTGGCAAGTTCCGTTAACTGAACGCTCCAAACCTCTCACTGCTTTCTCAACACCTAGGGGTTTGTTTCAGTGGAATTGTATGCCTTTCGGGCTTATGAACGCCCCGGCTACTTTCGTACGCATGATGCGTCGAATTCTCTCATATCGTTCAGATGTCATTGCATACTTAGATGACATCTGTCTTTTCAGTAATACTTGGGAAGATCACTAATTGGGTTTAAATGAATTACTGTCTACTCTACGCAGGCATAATTTGACTGCAAAACCCTCTAAAGCCTATGTTAGGTTTAGTGAAATTTCTTTCCTGGGTCATGGTGTTGGTCACGGTCTATTGAAGACAGAGGACCAAAACATTTCTAAGATATTAAATATCTCTGTGCCTAAACTAAAAACACAAGTACGTAGTCTCTTGGAATTAATACAATTCTACAGAAGATTCATTAAGAATCTATCCTCTATCGTGGCACCACTCTCAATCCTATTGAAGAAAGGGTCTCATAACATGGTGCGCTGGTCTCAAGAATGTCAATCTTCATTGGATCAGATTAAGAATTTGTTCTAATCCCCACCTATCTTAAGGCTACCTATTGCTGATAAGACTTTTGTTCTTCGTAGTGACGCCTCATCCACAGGGATCGGAGCGGCACTAATGCAAGAGTACTCAGGAACTCTGCATCCTGTAATGTATATCTCTAGGAAGCTGAATGAGGCAGAAAGGAATTACTAGGTTTTAGACCGTGAATTATTGGCTATGGTTTTATCAATCCTTAAGTTACACAGATTCCTTCTTGGTGCGCATTTCATTGTGGAAACAGACCAAAAAGCTCTTACAGCTTTTCAGTGTAAGAACTTGAAGAGCTCGAGATCTACTCGATGTGCTATAGCTCTTCAACCTTTTCATTTCACGGTACGAGCTATCCGTGGTGTCGTAAATTTATTTTGAGAGAAAGAGTCTTAGAAATAGTGGTCCTGTTTAGAGTGAAGAATGACGATGAAAGCTCAGTGATAAAAATGGTTACAGAGTAACTAGTTGATTCACAGTGCGCTGGGGAGAGTAAAGACAGACTTTTTTACGACAAATCGTTTCTCTCAATCTTCTCTTCATCCCTACTAGTCAAACCATTATTTGCCAGTTTCCAGACACACACCTGCGCTCACACCGATTTGGTGCTTCCAACACACAGACGCACGTGGATACAACTATATTAAACAAATAGGGGAAATGTTGGGCTTTGGGTATTTCCAACACAGTGCTAACTAGTTTATGATGTTTATTAACCAAAAAAAAAAATCGAATCACAAACAAAATCAAGTGTTACATAAAATTATCATAAGTACAGAAAATGCAAATAACAAGGTGGGGAGGGGGTGAAGAAGATTGGTATCGACTAAGCCCTTCCCGCTTATTAGACAAAGATGAACCCAGTCCAAAGATAGATAGTTATCAGGAACATAGGTAATGTAACCTAACAGTGAAGTTAATTACCCTGAAAGAGGGGTTACAATACTAGGTATGGGTGGTAGAAAAAAATCCTGTTATCCCAAATTGTTCTTCCCTTTACTAAGCAATTGAAAGGGAGGGGGTTAAACAGAGTTAACAAAATATCCCACTTAAAGGAACAATGCGGGGTATACAGAAAATGCATTGCCCGGTAGGCAAGTTAACAAATGGTTTGCAAAAACAATTAGATTTCCTGTCATTCATGCACGCTCGTGAGGATCCACACTCATATACACACACTCACACTTACCGATTGCAGCATCAGATAATCCATAGAATTATATAAACAACAATTACTCTTGACACGTGAAAATGTCTAGTACTTCGATGTCCCGAACCAGATGTAGCGAGGTTTGCTGATAGCGAATATTCCCACTAATCGCCGGACTTGAAGACTCAGAGTTATTATGTTTTATTATATAAAAAGGAGTCTATGGGATGGCACTGACACAATTCAATACAGGGGTGAAAATGTGGTCTCTTTAATTTCGCTGCTGGAGGTAAAATTCCTTCAAGGCGTGATGATAGCAACTGACCGGTAGGGTTTAAATCCAGTGAGGAAAAATTAGGCTCAGTCACAGTCAGGTAAATATGTATTCTCTCACAGTAGAGCCGTAAATAAATTATCGCTACTGGCACTGTTCATCTTCCAGTTTATATTACAGGTTGTAATTAAATTTGATGATTTATTTAAAAAAAAGTTCTTGGGGGTGCTTTCTTTCATGTAATTGATAGCTAGGTCGCATCGGACCGCCACAAGAATTGTATTTAAAAATGTTCCATCAATATATCTGGAAGTTAAGAACCGAGTCTGAAAAGGACTCTGTATGATTTCTCTATTGCTTTCTTTATGCTGGGATCGCAAAGGTTACGATCACTCTGTATGAAAGAAAAAGACATGTAATATACCGAAAAATCAAAAAACATTCTAAAGCGCGATGCATTTCCCGTTAAGACTATCTATATATATATATATATACCCTCGCGTATTTAATTATGTATTTAATAAACACTGCGCGAGTTCTAATGGTTAAAACCCACATCTATATATATATAGGACTTAACTAAATTTATTAATTATAAATTCCTTCGCGACTTTAAAAGTTACTTTAACATTTATGCCTCTATTATTTTTGAAATAATATAACAAGTATAACATTACATTTACAACTGGGACTTATTGACATGGTTTAATTTAATAAATTTAAATTAACACAATATCCAGTGAAATAGAATGAATGAACTAGACCACTGATCACTAGACACAGTTATATTTTACCGTTTTGCACAGAATAGAATTCACTGCAAATATATATAAAAATACAGGGGAAAATCTATAACAAGATTTCAATATCGCTAGTGCTTCTGTCAAGTTCTGGCCAACGAGTGATAACCTGCGTTTCTTCATGGTCTGTATATCTACAACTGGAATGCAAGATTGGGGGGACATGAGAAATTTGACACTTTTTTGATCTCAGAAGACTTTTGGGGATCTAACCGCCAGACTAAAGAGAGAAGCCGCCCCTGGTCTCTCCAATCTTCGCTCGCTGCTTGCGCCGGCTTTCCCGTTCGCTCCTACTGCGATCGGTTTCGTGTTTAACACCGAGATGCGAAATACCGGCAGGAAACTTGCGTCGCTCGTTTCAGGGACCACTACTGCCTTTGATAGCATGCCGCCAGTCCTTCCTGAGATCTCCCTCCAGTGTCTTTGATCGTGGTCACTACTATCGTTTGATGCTGGCAACGCCCTCCACTGGCCAAGTTAATGAAAATACCTGCATATGATTGCTCAGGAGATGTCCGTGGGCGTGATTTAATCTCTCCTTAAATCAATGCGATGACCAGAATGAACGGTAGATAAAATGTCCACGTATTAATCAGCAAACGTGTTGACCGTCTACGTGGAAAGGTTGCATAGCTAATGAGTCCAGGTGAAAAAATCCCGTTTGACGAAAAGTTACAATATATTCGGGGGCACTGATGCTATACGAAGGGGTCGTTACAAAGGGTCGTACTATATCATCCAACACTTCAGGGTCAATCAGGGTCAGCTAAGTTCGTCTGTCACACGTGGTCTAGATAATGTGATGGCAGACATACTGTCTAGATGCTCACATGAGTCCACTTAAGTCTTGTGTCCTAGATTTTCCTGATACACTTCTAGACTTATGTCTCTTCAATATAACAATATATATTAACACATTTGTTGTCACCTTAGGGTGGTAAATTAATTGTTTTCTTTCTCTATTACCATCTTTGGTGTAATGGAGAAGGTTGAGTTGACATAATATAAATGTCAAAAAAGTTAAGGCTACATTTAATACTTACACATGTAATAGTAATTATAGTACATTATAGCATGTTGCTAATTGTGTCATTTATATTGTTCTCAGTGCAAACTAGTACCAGGTACGGAGTGCTTTTGAGAATCATGACGATGCCACATGTCACACTTACATACTATTTGGATGCTGCTTACATTGATCTTCGAGACACAGCATTATTTTGTACTGCGGATGCCATCTTCTATTTGTTACATTGTACACTTGTATTGTCATATGTATATATAATGACTTTACAAATTTTGATTATGTCCGTCCATTAGATAATAGTGATTATATAGCATGAGACTTATATAGATGTATATGTTCATATGACTTCTCGATATATGTTGTCATTCAAATTGCTATAATATTGCATTTGTTGATATGTATGTGATTTTTGTTAGCATCGCCAGCAACTGAGATTTCTTTGATGGTACCTTCCGGATATATGTTACTTGGAGAAAATATTTTCTCTTATCTTGTGAGGTGATTTTTTGTTCTCACTAGACGCTCTATTGTGCGTCGATTGAGCCTGTCATTAAGACACTATCTTATGTTGTTTGTTGCATCGGCGCATCATTCATGCGTTATGAGCATGTAGTATCTTGCTCATTGATGTATTTCAAAAAAAAGAAAATGTCCATTTTTTTTTATTCGGAGGGTGTGGTAGTCTGTTGCTGTCGTTTTTGACGGTTTCATAAGACGTAAATCTAATATTTTTTGATGATCTAAGGTAGAGAACTGTATATTGACTCTCTGGGACAGGTTGATTTGGGGTTATCTTCCCTTTGTTTTATTCATTGTGTTCATCTGTCTTAAGTCGTGGGTTAGCTGTTCTCAGATCTGTTCTGTCTACGTGTGCGCATGTTTTTTTAGCGCCAACGGAGAGACTTCCGTGAGGGAGTGATGATTTGGGTTCTGACCGGACTAGTATGTCCGTGGTACTTCTCTGCATTATCTGGGGGAAAGATAGTCTTCAGTGTGACTGTGATGTTAGTGATTCTCCCCAGAGTTATTCTGTTCGTCAAGAATGACGACAGTTATTATTGGTGTATTTCTCGGATTCTGTCAAAGGTAAAAGAAACTTAATTATTATGCCTAAGTTGCAGAACATTTTGTGTCGACCTGTGAGTAGAGCTCACAGTTCTTTGAGATACAGAGTCCATTATGCGTGCTCGAGGTAGCCAACTAAGACTATTCGTCTAACTATATATTACAGAAGCCCAGTGAAGAGAGATTATTATGAAAACCGCATGTTAGAGGTATGTTTCGGCATGGATGCTTATGCCTGCCCATGAAGAATACACAGTTGTTCATATTATTATAGAGGCCCAATATTTCGACAGATATCTTTGAGCAGAAGAAGCAGTGTCTGGCGTGTGAAGCCAGATGAAGTCTTGACTTTCATTAAACAAGTTCATAGACTTTGATATTAAGCAACTGGAACCGCCTTTATCGTGCGGGATATTTGTTATAGGACTACCTGACGCGTTTAGTCAGGGGCTCTGAGCTACAGTATGAACGAACGTAAATTGTCAAGCCAGCTCTACTAGCATCTTATACATGAGCTATGCAAGATTTATGATGCTTGATGTTTATAATCATTACCACACATGAAATGTCCATGACCCTTTGTGCTATTGACTGTGTCGTCTGTCAGCGTACTGTTGCCGTAATAAATGTTGAAGAAAAGTCATCGGTATTATCCACGTCTATGACTTCTACTTGTGGTGGAGTGAGTTTGGTGTGTAGATGAATGAGAGCCTATACGGCTTCGTGTTCACGATCTGCTGTTTCCTACACACACACCTTTACTCTCTACCACATCCTACTACGAGTACTACGCTCCTGAACAACATGTATGCTGTCTTATGTGTGAGTGTCTGCATTACACCTTGACAGCGCCTCACGTTGCTGACCTAAATACACCGCAACACTGAACTGTCCAGGCACGACTCGAATATACCCACAAAACAGAATTTTACATACATATCACCCACAAAACTTAACGACATCTAGTGGAAGGACAACATGCCAATGAAAGCAACATTTATTTTGTATTTTCAGACTCCGCCAGAATTACCGGAAAGTGTTCCAGGTAAATATGATAAACTGTTTTAACAAATTTGTTTATTATAAATTAGAATATAGATGGTTTAAATGGGTGTGTTTTCCCCCTCTCTGCCTTCCGGCTTTCAAATAGGTCGTGTAATGCCTTCCTGCCCTGCTACATATGTTCTTTTCCCTTCCTCTTTATCCTTCCTATGTATGTCTCCTGCTCTCTTTTCCTCTTATTTTTGGTTCTCCCTCTTTTTCTTTCTACTCTCATCATCCTAGACTAAAACCTGCCTTTTGATCCTATTAGCTTGTTTAGTAATTATGTTCTATTCGCAAACACTATCTTTGCATCATTTTTTTGTTTGACGATATTTTTCTGGTTTATTCACACATTTCCACATTGATATCTTGCCATGTCTTTTTTTAATCCCCGTTTTCTGCACACACTCCTAGTAATGAAAGCCTGTAGCTTCTTTGTTTTTGTTTTTCTCTACGTTTTAGTACATTCCAGTAGGTCTTTGACAATTGTGATGACAATTTTTATCTTGGAGTTGGTCGCATTTAGTTTTTGTGTAGCTTCCTGAAATCCCTTTATGTCTTCTCTAGCTGCGTTTATTGGACGGATTTCTTCCATCCTGCACTAGTAAAAGAATGATCTGATTTTGGTTATTTGTTATAGTCTGATTATTGTGTGGCTACGTAACCACATGTTACTCAAGCTATTGTTTGCTTAACTCACTTGTGCTCAGTTGTACGACTTCTTATTTCTTTTCACTTCCTATAGAGCATCGAGCCACAACCGCAGTGGGCCCAGTTGCCGAAAATACGCATCAAAGTATTCATGTGCTTTTGTTGATGTGGCTTCTGTAGTAACTTGTTTGTCATGATGCCTCTCATGCACAACCTCATATTGTCGACTTTATGACACACCTGATGGTGAAGTTGTCTTTTTTCTTTATCTGCCTCCTTAGAACCCCTGGGGGGTACTACACGGAGCTTGTACGAGTTATATAAACCTAACTAAGTGTATATATTTTAAATTTCAGTGCAGATAGTGAGATACGAAAATGTAAAGTTGAATTCATCGTTGATATTTTGAATAAATATAGATAGTTTTTAAAGATTTGTATCACTGAAATAAATGTTTACAGCTTAAATATGTGTCGGTATATCAAGCTTGAATGAGGCTGCAACCTCACCATGTAAAACTAATTGTCACATAAACTACCACTGCAAGATCATTGTGCAGGCTACAAGCAAGAGGGGGTAGCTATAATGGTGGCCCCACGCTCAGAAAGCGGGGCAAATGAAAATGATGATGATGATATAAAGTTAGATTTAGCCGTCCTTAAATCAGGTAAGACAACTCTAAAAGATTACCACTTTTCGTGCCAGCAGTCTAAAACGCCAAGCGGCACAGGATGAAAGGCACCAGATAATACAGCTCTAGAGGAAATGGAGGCTTGTTGAGTAATTGCAATAGATTTGGTAACAAAACTGTTGAATTATGCTTACCACGGAGGATATATATACCTGTTGATCTACTAAAATCTATAATGTGGTTTTACAGAAAAATGTCGAGAAGTCGATGGATAAATAAAAAGAATAATGAAGATCACCTGGAAGAAGATAGTAGCCTACACAAAGGCAGGTTATTAATCACACTAGAAGAAAGCAATCTACAAAAGCGTTCTCACACAAGTGATTGTTAAGAAGAAGATGAAACAAGCAGAAACTCATCGCAGGTTATAGCACATTATGAGGAAGAAATCCTGCCACATTTAAGCTTAACTCTTTGACTCCGGAATTATTTTCCACCTTGTGCCGTAATTTAAATTCGCGATAGACTAAAAACAACTCTCACAACGTTGTTTTGGCACGGGTGTCAAATCTGACCAACGCTCTGAGCGTTGTTCCGGAGTCAAAGAGTTAAACGATTGATGCAATATGTTGGTTTTTTTTTCCAAATGTCGTGACAAAGTCTTAAGGTCTCAAACCTATCGCGTATTCATTTTCAGCCCTCAGCTGATGTAATTGTAAATATTCGCCTAGCGGAAGAGACAATATTGAGAATATGAAAATTAAAGTGCGTGTTGCTGCAGTCCACGCAGGATTAGATATTAGAAACGTTGAAATAAATATCAATAAACATTTATGTTTCAAGAAAGCGTGTGCTCAGAAAGCTGCAAATGTTCATTTCGGCCAAAATTGTATGTAAGATATTTCTGTGTCTCCTTATCATCAGCAGTCATATTAATTGGAGGGGAAATATTAATATAGCGGTGAACTGTGAGGAGACGGGGGCACGAGCCCAGCATGGAACGACGCCACCATGGACCCCCCTCGCCCACCACCTAAGAAATTAAAAACACAGTAGCCAGCAGACAATATAGTGATATCTTGTTCAAAAGGAGCAATTCATGTTGACATTTCTTAAAAGTGATCTTGTTACAACACTTAATGCTAAAAAATACCGTAACAACTCAAAAATTGAAAGATGGAAATGGTATGACAAGATCACCTATGTGGAATTGATGGAAAGAACCAAACACATGCTAGTTGAACAAGATGTGAGGAGACCTGGCATCCGTTAAGAAAAGCAGATAATAGCACTACAAAGCATTGCTTGTTCTGGAATCTGGTAAGTGAATTTAGGAATATCAAAAACACACGGAGAGGGAAATAAAATACAAGTATGAAGATGATAAAGAAGACATGATGATTAAGATGATAAATAAGACACGAAGATGATAAATAAGACACGAAGATGACAAAGGAAACATAAATATGATAAAGAAGACATGAAGATGATAAAGAAGACATGAAGATTAAGATGATAAATAAGACACGAAGATGATAAATAAGACACGAAGATGATAAAGAAGACACGAAGAGGATAAAGAAGACATGAAGATTAAGATGATAAATAAGACACAAAGATGATAAATAAGACACGAAGATGATAAAGAAGACATGAAGATGATAAAGAAGACATGAAAATGACAAAGGAAACATAAAGATGCTAAAGAAGACTTGAAGATGATAAAGAATAAATTAAGATGATAAATAAGACATAAAGATGCCAAAGAATACATGAAGATGATAAAGAATAAATTAAGATGATAAAAAAGACATAAAGATGATGAAGAATGCATGACGATGATAAAGAATATATGAAGATGATAAAGAATACAAGAAAATGATAAACAATACATGACAATGATAAAGAATATATGAAGATGATAAAGAATACATGAAGATGATATAGAATACATGACAATGATAAAGAATATATGAAGATGATAAAGAATACATGAAGATGATATAGAATACATGAAGAGACCTGGAACGGTGTCACAAGAAGGGAAGGCTTTTTTGTATTTATTCAAAGCACTTAGGAAAACCGCAATCAACTCAGGTGCCATGTCCTACCCTGGGCATATAGTCGGGATGCACCATTTTAAGCTGCCGTTGTGAGAACTACAGGAGAATGCATTTCTTTAAACGGAGAATATCTTGAAAAAAAGATTGCCGATTTATAGACATATAAATGTACATTTTTTTCCGTAAGCAGAGTAAAGTACTCGTCATACTTGAATGATCTTTGTATTACACACTAGTATAGAGTGAGAGAACGTCGGAGTGGCTAAACGGATAGACCGCTTTTCTCTAGCGGCGAATTTGCCGGGTTCCCGTATGGAGACTTGGTAGCGTCAAGCTCCAGTCTACCCGACTGTTAAATGGGTACCTAACTCTGCTGTTGAGTTAGGGAAAGCAAAATCCAGCGAGGAAGTGAGTTGATCACTCCCACTAATAAAAAAAAACAACTAGACCTACTATAAGTTAACTCTACAACATTTCTCTCCCCTATGGCCGTATCTGCTATGTTACTGTATTGTTAATGGAGTGAGAATGGTGTTTTTTACTTCTGGCTTTCACTATTTCTGGAGAATTCTTGCAGAATTAGAGTACTGTAGAATTAATTGTAGATTATTGTAGAACCAATCCGGACATGGGAGTGAGTCATGGACAATTAGTAAACAAATGGAGAAGGCATTAGAGGCCACCGAGATGTCGTTTTACAGAAGAATGTTAAAAATACCATGGACAGCCAAAAAGAGTAATGATGATGTCCTGAAGGAGACCAATGCGAAAAGGAAACTTATTTCACAAGTTGGAAAGAAGCAATTCACTTTTCTTAGGCATGTTATGAGAAGAGGAAAGCTGGAATATATCGTAACAACAGGATTGAGGGAAAAAGAGATAGTAGAAGACAAAGAGAGCAAACACTGGACAATTTGACGTCATGGCATGGAAAGCAGAATTGATAGATTATGATGGAGACAGGAAGTTTTGGAGAGAAATGATCTTCTACACCGCTAGACATGGTACCTGTATAAGTAGAAGAAGAAACGAATTAACCAAAGTCTGCTATATACAAATCTGTTGTTTAACATGTTTAAATAAAGCAGGCATAGGCTGTGACAACAAATTTTTTTTTAAAACCCTTGCATCAAATGTAATTAAAATACACATTTCTCATTATTCTTGTTCATCACTTTTGTTACTGCTAACAGATTCTTTTTTTTTCCACATAATGTTTTGTTACTTTCCAAATTTTGTGTCTGTACGTTTAATCAGCTTCCCCTTCACAACATCGGACTACAAGGTCTTTTATATTTAGACGCAACTTAATGTAACCAAAGAACTTTGTGTCTATGTTGAACGGAAAACGCCTCGCCAAAACTATGCAAAACTCTAATAATAAAACAAGCTTCCCCTTACTTTACTCCTACAGCAACTTTCACAGTAATTTCGTGTTTTAATCAAAAACTTTATTTTTTTCTATATTCTCAAAACAACAATATTATATACAATTACACACAAATCTATATTCATATAAATATACTTATATGTGCGTTCATATATATTTATACATAATCGCATTATATACACTATACATTCGCATAAAATACACATCAAAACACACACACACACACACTCACACATATATATATATATATATATATATATATATATATATATATATATATATATATATATATATATATATATATATATATATATATATATATATATATATATATATATATCAACTTATGAAAAATACTTGAACGCTACATAATGCACACATAACTCGTACATTAACTGACATTAATCGTATGCTGTGCATATTCTAACACACACGTGCGTTTAAACTTAAAACACGCATACAAATCGAAAAATATTACACACAAACTAAAATACATCCCTACACCTGGTATTAACAAATATGTACTCACATACATACATATACATATTATATACACATACTTAAACGTACACATCCACACGCACACGAATACATGAATGCACACAAATTCACACACAATAGAAGAAGATATTGATGAACCTGGCTCAGTCGAAGAGGACCTCCCTGGCGATGAGGAACGGCACCCATTTTACGAGTCACTGGAGAATGAGGAGGTAATTATACGAGCAACCTTACGTCGTCATCAATAGTATTATCACTAGTATCATTTTTTTTAGTTGTAGACTGCATAATTTGTAATCAAAACAACACAGACAACTTCAATCACCACAGATAGCGTAACATCACAAAGATCTGTTACCATTAACATTGAAACACACAAACCTGTCATCACCATCAGTATATTCCATTACAGAGAACTATCACCACTTTCAGTATCATAACATAACACAGACCTATCACCTCTATCAAACATTGTAACATCACATGGAACTATCACCACTATTAGTATTATAGCATCACTGACAGCTACTACCGCTATCAGTATCACACCACCACATAGAACTATCACCAACATCATAACATTACAGAGAACCCCCACCAATACAAGTATCATAACATAGAGATCTACTACCTCAATTTGAATCATTACATCACAGAGAACTGCTACCGCCGTAACTATCATAACATCACAGAGAATTACCTCTAACATCAGTATGATAACATCACAGAGAACTTCTACCGCCGTAACTATCATAACATCACAGAAAATTACCTCTTCCATCAGTATGATAACATCAAAGAGAACTTCCACTGTGGCGTGCTACTCCCTAATCTGCCGCAGTGACACGCGAAAAGTGGCCAGAGATTTAAAGGATAGTTTTTTTTTAAAAAAAAGGTTGAAAACGTGTACTCCAGAATTACTGTTGGCAGTCGAATAGACAGGATGTTAGTATTCCTGTGTAGGAAGCACTGGAGGCTGAAGGAATTCAACTTTTAAAAAGTTGAGTTAACTCTTTGACTCCGAAACAACGCTCAGAGCGTTGGTCAGATTTGATACTCGTGCCAAAACAACTATCTGAGCGTTGTTTTTAGTCTATCACGAATTACAGTTACGGCACAGGGTGGAAAATAATTGCGGAGTCAAAGAGTTAAACTCTACTTCAGCAAGGTTTTATCCTCTCTGCACCTCTCCAGTTTTATTATATGTCAATACTGACAATAGGCTCGTGGGCGATTCCCGCCAGTGAGAGAGACACAGAGAGAGAGAGATAGAGAACAAAAGAAATTAGTTGGTACGGGTGCAAACAGTAACTATCACGCAATCAAAAGTTATTAGTCCCAGCTCTCTATTTATATTTTAAAAAAAGGTAGAGGTAGTCCCATAGCGGATACTGCCGTAGGGGAGTGAAGTGTTAGAGACTTCACTATACTAGGTCCAGCATCGAGAGGTGGGGTGACCAGTTCCCTTCTTCGCTGCCTTTTCCTTCCCTAACACAAAGAGCACAGTCAGATACTCATTTACAGCTGGGTAGACGAGCTTACACATCTATAAAAACAGGTATATCTATTTATGACATCGTTGGAGTCACAAGGTTAAAAAGATAACATATGGTTATCAAAGACTTAAGTTGGCAATTTAAACGGAAAAATCTACGGCCATGTGCAAAGCCTTTAAGGTTCTTTAAGGATTATCTTAAAAATTAGGATTTTTCATCATTTGAGAAAAACATTGGAAGGGATGGTTTGTAATAAAGTGGGTCCAGCATTTCCACTTAGCTGTTTCTTCTTTTCTCTGCGTTGCAGGAGAAGGTTTGCTTCTCATGACGCTGGGCGTCAGTGGGGTCTCTAACTTATTATATCAGGGTCGAGTGACGCTTGTGAAATCATTTTCTTGTACGTGTATTCGCCTCGAGTATTTCTTCTGGAAAAGTCTTGCAGCAATGACTTCCAGAAACCACTATTCAGTTCAATTTGAAATCGACTTCTGCCACATAATTTTTCTCCAAGAACAGGATCAGTTTACACCCAGTCTTCCACAGTTATAGGATTGTGATAGTTTGTTAAACCTACAAATCCTAGAGCTTTGATATAGAGAGAGAATCTCTTGACAAAGTGAATATGCTTTTTGTTAGTTGTATACCTTGTTGCAAGAATACTTCTTAAGCTTTAACACTTTCTGATCATAGAGATCTTCTTAGAAAAAAAAAACAACAACATAAGTTCTCGGCATCTTTTCATCTGACATTGATAAATAAGTGACAGACCCCTTTTAGTTCGTGGGGTTTTATGCCATCATCCACCATGTCCTTCCGTGCTGCCTGTTCTGAGTGTGGGGGTGTGTCCCAATTTGATATTGTTGTTAAGCCGGAAGTAAGGTGTATGTGTTGGACTTAATCCTAATTTTAAAATTTGTCAATCTTTGTGGGGTGTTTACAAAGTTGGCGCGGCATTAACGCACTGCAGGTGATGTGTGTTGACTGTATAATAAGGGTTCCTGTCAAGGAGCAATGTCCCCATTATGAGACCATTGGGTTACTATAACTTGCTACGAGGCATTACGTAGCCAGCAGAAAGTTTTCAGATAGATCAGTTAGATTATCTGGCGAGAAAAACAAGATTTGACACGCATTGATTGACTGTAATATCTTTGTCGTGATAAGAAGTATATGTTGTGAAGTCGTCAAGAGATAATGCCCACTCTAACATCGGGGATTGTTTTGCAAAGGTGATAATGTAAACTGCAAAAGAAGAGGGTACACAAAAAACAATGACAGGTTAGATGAAAGCAAAAGGAACGTTGGGAAATGAAAGAAAGAAAAAACTGAATATTCGAATGTCATTTCGTGACATCCACTAGCATCATTATTATAACATCACACACCTGCCACCAAAATTTGAAACATACCATCACAGAGACGTTCTACTGCCATTTGTATCATAATATCATAGAGAACTACCACAACTGTTAGTGTCATAACATTACATAGACCTATCACCAGTATGTGCATCATAACATCACAGAGAACTCCCACCAAAATTACCAATAACATGAATGAGAACTACCATCATTATTGTTATAATATCATTAATGAGAACAACCACCACCAGCATTTTTATGACATAATGAGAACGACCACCCCCATCATTATAATATTAATGAGAACTACTACCACCATCATTATAATACCATTAATGAGAACTACCACCACCATCATTTTATAGCATTAATGAGAACTACCACCGCCATCTTTATAACATTAATGAGAACTACCACTACCGTCTTTATAACGTTAATGAGAACTACCGCTGCCATCATTAAAATATTAATGAGAACTAACACAACCACTATCATAATAATAATAAGAACTATCACCACCATCATTTTTATAACAATAATGAGAACGACCACCACCATCATTAAAATATTAATGAGAACTAACACAACCACTATCATAATAATAATAAGAGCGATCACCACCATCATTTTTATAACAACAATAAGAACGACTACCACCATTATTGTAACATTAATGAGAACTATCATCACCATCATCATTATACCATCAATGAGAACTTCTACCACCATCTTTATTATACCATTAGTGAGAACTACCACTGTCATCATTTTATAACATAAATCAGAACTATAATCACCATCATTATTACATTAATGAGAGCTATCACCACCATCATTATTATAGAACTAATGAGAATTAACATCACCATCATTTTTATACCATTAATGAAAACTACCATCGCTATCATTATTATACCGTTAATGAGATCTACCACCACTATCATTTTTATAATATTAATAAGAACTACTACACCATCTTTATAGCACTAATGATAACTACCATTACTATCGTTATAACATTAATGAGAACTACCACCACCATTATTATTATATCATTACTGAAACCAACCACCACCCTCATTATTATACCATTAAGAACTACCACCACCATCATTGTTATACTATTAATGAGAACTACCACTGCCATCATTATTATACTAAAATGAGAACAACCACCACCATCATTATTATAACATTACATAGAACAACCACCACCATTATTCGTATACCATTAAGGAGAACTGCGACCACCATCATTAGTATACTACTAATGAAAACTATCACTATTATTATTATAACATTATATAGAACAACCACCACCATAGTTATTATAAGACTACAGAGAACTACCATCACCATTAGTATCATAACACAATAAAAATCTTCCACCACTACTTCAATCATAATATCACAAAATACTTCCACCACTATTTAAATCATAACATCATAAAGAACTTCCACCACTATTTCAATCATTACATCACAAAGAACTTCCATCACTATTTGAATCATGACATCACAAAGAACTTCCAACACTTTGAATCATAACATCACAAGGAACTTCCACCACTATTTGAATCGTAACATCACAAACAACGTCCACCATTATTTAAATCATAACATCACAAAGAACTTCAATCACTATTTGAATCCTAATATCACAAAGAAATCCATCACTATTTTAATCAAAACATTACAAAAAACTTCCACCACTGTTTGAATCATAACATCACAAAACAATTCCACCAGTATTTGAATCTTAAGATGACAAAGAACTTCCATCACTATTTGAATCAAAACATCACAAGGAACTTCCACCATTATTTGAATCATAACATCACAAAACCTTTCATCCCTACTTGAATCATAACATCACAAAAAACGTCCACCACTATTTGAATCATAACATCACAAAGAACTTCCATCACTATTTGAATCATAACATCACAAAAAACTTCATTCACTGTTTGAATCATAACATCACAAAGAACTTCCACCACTATTTGAATTAAAACGCTACAAAGAACTTCCATCACTATTTGAATCATAACGTCACACAGAACTTCCACTACTCTTTAGACAACACTTTCACAAAAAACTTCTACCACTATTTGAATCATAACATCACAAAAAACTTCCACCCTTATTTGAATCATAACATCACAAAGACTTTCCAACACTCTTTAGACAACAACATCACAAAAAACGTCCATCACCATTAGCATACAAAATTAAATAGAATGGCCACGATATCAGCATCATAATATCACATATAAACATCTTTTTCAAGTGCCAAGTAATCATGTTTTGATTCTGTGGCTCTCTGCACATTTTTACTTCTTGTATTCTCTGTCATTCTATTGTTGGATCTCTTGCGCAGATGCTAGAGTCTGGAGGGGGCCAGAGATTGGAAGTGATCACTACCTACTTACAATCAAAAGAACAACTGAAAGAGTTGCTCAGCCTAGGAACTGCCCAGAAAAACGCAAGAAACCAAGTAAACGAACGGAAGAAATGAGCATTAAGACCAACAAGCTGAGAGAGCCAGAAATTAAGACCAGATATCAGGGGCTTATTGCTACAGCAGTGAGAAACACAGAAGAACAACCTGGTGACTTTGAAACCCTGTGGCTTAAATTCAAGGACATCATAAAGACAGCTGCTGCAGAAGCATGTGGTGAAGTCCGACTTGGGAACAAGAGAAAGAGGACACCTTGGTGGACAGAGGAAGTCAAAGAGAAAATAAGAGAGAAAAAAATGGCATGGAAACAATACTTAGGAGCTAAAAACACAACAGGACAAATAGAGAAATACTGTATAGAGAATATGTGATACTCAGAACAGAAGCAAAGAACAAGGTGCTAGCAGCAAAACAGAAGTCCTGGGAAGAAGTTGGAGAAAAGCTAGAAAAAGATGCGCAAGAATACCAGAAATTGTTCTATAAGACCCTAAAGAACATGAGGGAAAAAAAACAATGCCCTCTCAAATTTATAAAGGACAAGCAAGGCAAATTGCTTACTGCCCCGAAGGAAGTAATGGAAAGATGGAAAGAATATTTCTCAGAACTCCTTGATGGTGAGCAAGGTCAAGCATCAGACATGATGACCACTAGCACAGAAGAGGAAACAAATGGTGATGAAGATGACATAAAGATGGAAGAGCTGAAGGCAGCACTGGAGAAAATCAAGATGGGCAAAGCAGCAGGGCATGATGGTATAACTCCAGAAATGGTTAAGTATATGGGAGCATCAGGCGACATATTACTCTTAAGGGTCCTACAGGCAGCGTGGTGCAACAAGACCATACCAAAGGACTGGAAGATTGCCATTATAACACCAATTTTAGAAAAGGGTGACAATCGACAATGTGGAAACCATAGAGGCATATCCCTTCTCAGTGTCCCTGGTAAAATCTACTCTAGAATCTTAGAGCAGAGACTCCGAAGCCTAGCTGAGCCACAATTGGATGAGGTCCAGTGCGGATTCCGAGCAAACCGAAGTACTCAAGACCTAATCTACACACTTAGACAGCTGAGTGAAAAGGCCCTTGAGTATAATAGTGAGATCCATCTTTGTTTCATAGATCTGGAAAAGGCATTTGACAGGGTCCCCTGGAGCAAACTTTGGGACTGTTTGGCAAGTAAGAACATTCCAGTACCTCTGATTCATGCTATACAGAGCTTCTACAAGTCTTGCAGAAATTATGTGAGGACAGCAAACCATAAGTCAGAAGAGTTCAGGACCACCACTGGTGTAAGACAAGGTGATATCCTGTCACCTTGTCTTTTTATACTCCTCATGGACGATGTTATCAAGTCATGTAACGAGAGAACAAGAAAGTATTCAGTGGGGTATTGGAAGATGAGACAGGTATGTATTTCAGAGCTGGCATTTGCTGATGATGTTGCCCTGATTGCTAAATCAGAGGCACATCTCTAATCCAACCTGCAAGTTTGGAAGGAAGAGCTGGAGAAGAGAGGATTGTCATAAGTAGCTCTAAAACACAAAAATCCATGGTGATATCACGAGAAGAAAGAAGACATCAGATTAAGCTGGGAGAACAGGTCCTGGAGCAGGTCGACCACTTTAAATATCTCGGACTATATTAGACCGAAAGGGAGGCATCAAAGAAGAGTTGGCCACTCGAAAAGCAGCAGCTGGGAGACTTTTTCAGGCCATAAATCGAGGATTCCTCAGCAAGAGAGAGGTTGGTAAGAAAACGAAGATGGCTGTATTCCGCTCCACCTATGTCCCAGTCATGACATATGGATGCGAGTCATGGGCAATGACTACAACCCATAAAAGCCAGATCCAAACCTCAGAAATGAGGTATCTGAGGAAGGTGGTTGAAGTAACAAGAAGAGACATGGTCCGCAACCAGACGATACGTCAAGGCCTAAAATCCCACCCCCTGCAGACCCAAGTAGAACGGTCCCAACTAAAATGGTTTGGCCATGTCTGCAGAATGGGAGAAGATCGGCTATCACGACAAGCATGGGAAACAAAGAGCCAGGGATCCAGACCCCCAGGACGACCCAGAGTCCGCTGGGAGGACAACATTAGACAATCTTTGAAGGACCGAGGACTAGAATGGAACCAGGCCAGGAGGAAGACAGCCGATAGGATAGTCTGGCGCTCTCTCTTCCAAACCTCTACACCTCACGGTAGAAGGGGAACGACTAAGTAAGTAAGGATCTCTTGTGCCATGTTATTGACCATCCAGTATTTTTTTATTTTGCCTTACTGTATCGCTTCATTCAAATATTTGCCATTTACCGTTAATTTGTACTTTCTTCTTCTTCTTCTTCTTCTTCTTCTTCTTCTTCTTCTTCTTCTTCTTCTTCTTCTTCTTCTTCTTCTTCTGACTGGTCCAGTGACAGAAGACTGCTTCTTGTGTTTTTTAAATACTATTTTTCCAGCAAACATTGCCAAGAGAAGAATATAGGGACTTGAGAATCTCCTGGCACGTCTTGTACCTTTTGACTGGCTCTGTTGTTCTTTAAACGAACGTGTAACCTCTCTAGAAATACTACTACGAGCGTATTTCCTTATGTTTGTCAAATGTGTTCGGCGTTTGTCGGAGCCTACATTATAGTTTTCTTGGCGGCTCACTTAATCGCGATTTTCTGTTTCGGTTATTACTGCTGTCGTTACATTTCTTTTCCTTGCAATTATTATTATTATTATTACCGTTTTATAATTTTTGGTCTGTGTTGGGCTCTTTTAGAACACATTGGTTCTATATTTAGCATTCTCCTGTAATGCTGTATCTCCAAGTCATCCACTGACCATCTAATTTTTTTTTTTTTTTGGGGGGGGGGGGGGGGGGGGGGGGGGGGGGGTTCTTGTCCGTTATTCCTGACCTTATGATATAACGAGGTTCTGTATGGTATTGGAAAACACCCCTTCTGTTTTTTCTCTGGATCAGTTATTTTTTGCAAAGAATCTTCTTTCCATTTCTGTATAGTCGTTCACGTGAAACAAAATAAATACATCCAGAAATTAACCCAAAGTGCAGTGATCATGTTCTGTTTGTGCCCTATCCATAACCCACCGGGGACAGGAGGCTGTGGAGAGACAGGATCACTCATGCCAGTTAGCAAGTAATTGAAGGAGAGGACTAGAAGATCCTTAACGGAAACTAAATTCTCGATAAAGTCACATTTATCGTCTAAATAAAAATAACAAAGTACCACATAATACCAACACAGTTGCCATGAAATCCATCAAAGCATTTCCGTTATTGCACTGTTATTATCATAATTTTCATTGTCACTGTCGCCATGACAATCGTGTCTGGCTGCTTCCGCATGCTAATCTTCTCCAGGCCGATGACATTGAGAATCTTTTGCCCCAAGAGATGCAACAAGTGCAGGATTACAAAGATATCCTTAAAGACCTTAGAGAACCGATTACGGAAGGCATGTCAGATCTTCACCAGCTTCCAGACATTCGTGAGCTGTTTGAAGCGGTAAAACTCGATGGATATATTTATGTGACTGACTTAGCGAACTTGAATGTGACAACGTGATAAGAATGTTATTTACCACGGTTTTGATTAATAATTATTAATCCTTGCACGAGTTTATTCTTTCTGATCTGTGTGACTGCAGTGTGATGGGTGAAACTTGGTTGCTATTTGCAGTGACGGCCTTTGGGCAGGGCGACCGGAGCGGGCGAGAAAAGCATTGAGTTTTCGTGAAGAATGTCAACATTTCTTTAGCTGTGTCGTAATTTTTATAAGATAGGTTTATTGATTTTTATGGTCCCGTCTGAGCAGAGGTGATAGTGGAAAATGTGTGAGAATAAGGTGTAAGAAAATAGATTTTTCACGAGGGGTGGTGATAGTGTAAGAGAAAGATCAGTCTCTGTAGTGATTAATTTCTCTACTCCAGCCTATCTATACGACTAATTTGTAATCAGACGAACTTTCACTCCTTATATAACAGATATAAGTTACACCTCACATACAATTACGTGACGAATACGCACAGACGTGAAAACTATGGATAATATATATGGGCAGGGGTTCGACCAACACGATAACTTAAGTTTTATTACGTTTATTTCACTTAAGAAATCTTCACAACATCAAGCATGTACATATCAATTTAAAAAAAACATGGTTGTGGCAGAGAGATTTATGATTAATAAATTTCAGATATCTATTCTTTATTCTACACTTGTCTTTTCCTTTAATTCCGCTCTTTTACCTTTCTTTCGCTCTTTTACCTTTCTTTTTGCATACGCTAGATTGTTAGCAATTCGTACCTTTGTCATTTTCCTTTCTAATATTTAGCAACGCATTTTATTGCTGTTAAGCTAAGTTCTTTGATGAACTGTAGGAAGATTCACTGTGCGAGATAATCCCTTCTCTCAACAGATAATCTATCTCCTCCCTTAAAGCTTTTTCCTTAGCGAACGGAATCGAATAGGCTTTCATACAGATTGGTGTTGGGTCTATGAGTTTCATATCATAATCCAATAAATGTGTATGCCCCGGACGGTCCGTTAACACATCTGTATGATTATTCAGAACCGGTTGAACCCTCTCCCTCTGAATTTCCGTTAAATGTGTGCTGATTTTTACGTGTGCGGCGGTTTCACAGGGATGTAAAGGATATTCATGAGAAGTGAGTGGTTCCTTTTTCATCTCCATTGCAACAGACAAGGTCAGTAGGTGTGTCTCTTCCTGGTTTTCTCTGTCCAGATATTTCTTCAGGAGATTCACATGATAGATTTTCTCTTTCCCTTTCTTATCTATCTTATAATTTGTTCTAGACACCTTCTCTAGAACTGTATATGGACCTTGCCATCCAATTTGCAATTTATTCTGGCTGCCGGGCAGTAGAAGGAGCACCTTCTCTCCCACAGCTAATTCTCGATCCTTCGCTTTCTTATTGTAATAGGCAGCATGCTTTTTCCTGTCTTGTCTCAAATTTTCATTGGCAAGTTTCCAGCCAGTTTTAAGACGAGTGGTCAGCTCGTTCACATATTGATATGATGAGGTAATATTTTTTTCTGCCTTTTCATCGGTCCAGGTCCTTAACAAAGTTACCTATGGACTTTTAATTTTTCTGACATAGTTTTCATAATATTGGAAGCCTTGTTTTGAGGACATTTCTTCCTCTTGTCATCATTCACAAATCGACCACTACCAATTTTTCTCTTGGGGTTTTCTTCCCACTTTAAATTCCTTGTGAGAGATCTTCTCTCTCTTTTATCTTCCTCCAGTTCACATAAGTCCGACCGAGGGTTTTTCGGCTTATTCTGGGGTAAGACAACTCTTTGTACTTGTTGCATCGTGGCCATAGTAAAACATCCAAGTGAAGACTGACTGTGAAAAGGGGGCTCCCATTCCACTTTGTCTACATTATTAAATTCATTTTTCTTTCCATTTTCAGGCCTAAGTTTGCCCCGTGGCGTGTCTAGGTCCTGATCAATTTTCCCACTTGTGGGTGTTCCCTCATGTAGTATGCCACATCTTTCTACAAAATTCTCAATGTCAAACATTTCATCTGGCCAATAATAATTTTGAGCCACCTTTTGGATGATGGTACCTATTTTCTCATGGTCCCCATCTTTTCCAACATGTAGGCTCCTTATCACATCTGTCCTATATGCCTTTGGAAGAACCAACTGTCCGTGACCAGTGGATCCAGTTCCAGCCTTCCTGTAAATCAATTTGTTTTTTATATAGAAATCTCCCTTGCCTGGAGGTGTATGACATTTGGGCAATTTCTTAAAACAAGGTTTGAGGGTCTTATCCCCAGCCTGTGCCTTCCTCATCTCATCTGGAGGGGTATTTATCAGATTATCCTCCTCCTGTTTAGACTGTGATCTGGTCTGAAGCGTGGCCATGTACACAGGTCTCTTTTTACACACTTCTGTGTTAGGGTTGTCCATCCGACACCAACTACAATATTTCTTTACTTGGTTAAAGGGTTTTCTGTCATTATATTTCCTTTCATTGAATTGTGAGGTTTTATTATTATAGTCATTGCGTGGCCTATCAAATGGTTCTTACCTTTGTTCTGGTCTCTATGGTCAAACTTATTAAAGTTTTGAGGTGCCTTAAAATTGTCTACCTGTTTCTTTTTATTTCCAACTACCTCTGCTTGGGCTGCCTGATACCTCTCAGCGACATTGAGTAACTCACCCAACCTCTCTGCACCTTGTTCCATGAGAAACTTTCTCAGGTCTGGAGCCATGGACTCTCTTAGCTGCTCAATAAGGATCATTTCCTTATGATCTTGGGTTTTCCCCAGAGTAGTCCATTTCTCCAAGTAGGTCTCTAACCGTGCAGAGAACTGGGGATAAGTCTCACCCGACAGTAGTTTGGCATTCCTAAATTTTTTTCTATAAAATTCCCCATTCTTTTCATATCTTAACAAAAGAGCCTGCTTTAGCATGTCATAATTGTCCTGATCATCCCTGCTCATCTTGGCAAAAACTTCATAAGCTGTACCACGAAGCCCTTGTGATAACTTTAGGCTCCACCTTTCTCTCTCTAAACCATACGTGGTAGCTAAAAGTTCATATCTATTTAGGTAACTTTCTATGTCATCGTCTTTCTCAACAAAATGGTCTAAATGAAAACTCATAGCTGAGGTTGAGGCTCCCTGACTAACAGTAGCATCTGAGGTAAAGGGGCTGGCACCATTTTCAGGAGCATGGCCTTGAATTTCCAACTCCCTTAGTCGTAACTCGTGCTCCCTCTTCAATCTCCTATCTTCTGCTTCCCTCTCTGCCTTTTTTTCTTCTCTTTCTGCAGCTAGTTTCTTTTCTTCTCTTTCTGAGCCTGTTTCTTTTCCTCTGCCTCCCTTTCAGCCTTTTTCTCTTCCAACTGGAGCCTCTTTATTTCCGCCTCACAATCCACCTCCAATGCCCTAGCCTCTTTGTCAGCCTCTATCTGCAGCCTCCAAATTTCTTTATCTGCCTCTAACTTTCTTTCTGCTTCAAATTTTCTTTCTTCACGTTCAATAAATTTGTCACATTCAGTTGTGACATAGGCAATCATAATTTGCCCCTCCATTCCCAGTTCTTTAGCAGCCTGCACAGCAGCAGATCGAAACTTTGCCAGATCAGCCATTTTATACTATGCAAACCTTTAAAATTTCTAACTAGACAAATTTCTAATTATAACTAAGAATTTCTAATTATAACTAAGAACAACCACAGGCACTGATAGCTCAACCACTATTTAATTTCTCCAAAAAGGAATGCTTTTAGTTTTATACTATCTGAGATTCCTAATATAATTGATAATATTTTAAGAATTTAAAATCCCAGAAGTAAACTACCCAATATAGCTGGTGTTATGAAAAGTTCAATCCCCAGGAGCGAGACCCCAATATATGTGGTGGGTTGATGTTAATACAGTTTGTTGTTAAGAAATCTTAGTGTATTGAATGAGGTCAGCTGTGAAGGTCCCTGAATATAATAAATATTAGAGTAAATTTCCAGGGCACCTTTCTACTACCACCACTATGATCTCATTCAGACTTATTCTAGATAGAATGTAAGATGACTACGTTTGGTGTCTAAGGTTATGAAATGTTAGTGTAAGGTTGCATTAACCCACTAAACATATAAACAATTACACAAATTATTTTATTATCTAATACAACACAACAGTACAACGACAATCACATACTAACTACACTTTAAAAGACTATCTTTAGTAAGTCAGTGGTTGAAATTTTGATAAAATTAATGTTTTTTAATTTATTGTCCTGAATCTGATTTATTTGGAAACAGGACTGACAATCAAAGTGAAATCATAGAAATTAATTACATCAATCAATTTACACAATGGGTCTTCTGACCATAATACACATATTATTATATAATGGTGTAGTTGTATTGTCTAACTGAGGTGACTTCTAGTATACACTGGTTGATTTTTTACTATCATCATCTCTGCATGTTGTTTGTAAGTTTTTGTGGACACTGATGGAATGTTTATATCACTATTCCCAGTCTCTTATTTTAATATAATGTTAGTTGAGCGATCAGGTGGCGAAACATGCACCTATCTTTGTAATATGATGTAGGAATCTTCCTGCACTTCGCTGAACGACAACCTTCAGCTCCCACTTCTTCAAGAATGATGGTTGTTTACAGTTGTCTCCGAAAAAGGCAAGACTGTGGCATGAATATATCGGCCCACTGTGAATTTGACCGTTGTAATAGAGCTGCACCCAAACCGATATTACTCGCATCCGTTCTCAGAATGAATTCTTCACTTAAGTCAGGTAATTTCAAAATAGGCCTGCTTGTGAGCTTTTCTTTCAATTCTTGGTATGCTAATTCACATTGCGCCGTCCAAATATATATTCTAATAGACTGTCTCACTCCTCTAGATCTGTTGTAGAAGATAGGCTGAAAGAGAGAAGATTCTCGATTTCAGGGACAGACTCTATTAGTTTCCACCATCTCACTCGTGAAATCTATTTCTATTAATATCTCCCACTGGGCTATCACCTGTTCTATTTCTATTCAGAAGGGACCAATCTATGTCTTAATTCCCCTATCAAAAATCTACGACAATGGTTTAAGACAAAAAAATGAGAATTAACCCAATATTACCCACCCCTCTGTTAGAGAAAGGATCCCAACAGAAGTTGATAACCCCAACAGGTCAAAGGTAAACAATAAAGGTAATGGAATAGTCACTAAAGGCAAAGAGCCTGTTCCTAGTTAAACTATCCCGTAAATAATCAGGTTATTGAGGAAGTAAAAAAAAAAATTTTTTATACAGATGGAAACAGTGAAAAAATATGTTTATCTCTTTCTAGTCTTTCATTCATTCATTCTGTGGCCACACTCATATTCGCTTACCCAATAGTTGACGCAGGTATTTCGTGGAAATAAACACTAACAAGTACTAAGACTATTCAGTGTCAGATTATTTTGCCAAATCCAGCCCCAGACTAGCCTTGGTGCTGACTGCAAATTTCAAGGTAGACCCAGAAGTTGGTGAGTTAATTGTTTTCCTGGATAAATCCTGTATCAACGCCAACAGTTGGTAGGAGTAAGAATTATTCGTGATGGTCACCGTCATAGAAAGAACAAAATATGTATTGTTCCTGTGCTGTCTAGCCTCTGGTTGCTGAGACACTCTGTTACGTTAGGAAAATGTTTATGCTAGTAAATATCAGCTGTACTCTGAGTTGATGGCCGAGTCTGAACAGTGAGTTCTCTTGAGTATAATCCTCGTGGAAAAACTACTGTCATTTGCCAGGTAAATATATCTATTCTGCCACAGCTGGCTGATGAGACTGATATAAATAAAAATCTGGTACTGTTCTGGTCCAGTTCATATTACAATTATTGTTTCTAGTTTGGTCTCTCTCATGAAAATGAAAAAAAAAATGGACCGCACAGGTCACACACGAAGACTCAACAATATTATAATATCTCTGGATGCTTATAACATTATAAGACTATAAGACCATACGTACTTATGACCATAAGACCGCTAGTTCGCTGGGTTTTTGATCAGCCTAGATTTAGGAAAAGATACAAACATTCAATCACAATATAAATATCCTAACCTAACATACGTGAAGGTAAGACCTCTTAACCACTCCGTTATTTAATTAAATTAGAAACCGCAAGTGTCTAGTTTATCGTATCGCTTTTAACACGTGGTATGAACATTAGTCATTTATAAAATTACACATAGTGAATTAGAAGTACATATACTCCCTCATTAATCTGTTGCCTAGTGTATTTGCTAGTCAGTTAAAACATCTCTTACTGGATGATAGCGAGTAATTAAATTTACGTTACAGCTGGAAAAATTAGCTATAGGTTATTTAATACGCTATTTAATTAACACAGAAATCCCAGTGAAATATAATGAAGAAACTTTAGCACATTAAATCACTTAAATACTAGTATATAATTTACCGCAAAACAGAGAAATGAAACTATCTCCACGAATTTAAGTAATCCACTTTGTACTATGGCTCTAAGATATCGAGCTAGATATATTTCAAAAATCTTTCTGCAGCGACTGATATCTGAGTTTGGGGAGACGAGGTATATATCCATAAATGCTGTTCTTTCCCTCCTTAGTGCGAAAATTCGCACCTACGGCCATGTTAGGGCAAATCTACGGTTCGATTCCCGAATTAAAGATTTTCTGCGCACCTTTGCCGACAGCACAGACGTTTGCTAGCGAGCAGACGTCTTTTGATCCCGTCTTTCTCTGTAGCTAATTGCGTCCCGTGGGAACACGAACAAACGGATGTGGTCGGTAAATGTGGTTATCGCCTCTTTTTGCATTCGCTTAATTCCCCCTGTCAAATCTAACCATCAAAGGTACGTCTTCTGTCTTATCGCCCTCAATTCTACAATTAAACGACCCGTTCTCTTCCTACACGCGTTCATTGTCTGATCTGTCACTATTCAACCAATTCCAAATCGCTCGCGTGATAATTCAGTTAACGGCTCTTACTCGCTGGCTGTTACCTGTCCGGTCGTGGACTAACTAATAGGTCTATTTTTAAACACTCACTAGTGCCGGTAAGACAGAGAAAAAGAAATAGGCGTGGCTAAACTATGCGTTAGACAGATAGCGAAAAGGGCATGGCTAATGCGTAACAAACGTGCATGCTAATTAGGGAAGCTAGGGAAACGAGTTGGTTGAATGAAATGAGGGCCGCCGGTGGGAATCAAGCGAAGTGATCAATGTAGTCCATTCTCATAACCTGTCACAAGCTGCGACCCAATTTGTCAAGGCCAAGGCACGCAATGGAAATCTTGTATAAGAAAATACTTAAACTAAGTGTGACATAACTTTAACTTTCTGTTTTTAGTTGTTATAATTTATTTATTTATTTATTTTGGTGGAAGTAAAAACTACTGAGTTCCACGATCTAAACCTAGTATCGTCACACTCTAGTCTGTCCAGCTGTAAATGGGTACTAGACTCTGCTCCTGAGTTAAAAACGCGAAGGTAGTGGGGAAGGTAACTGGTCACCCCACCTCATAAAGCCGAACCTAGTAAATGATGAAGTCTCTAACGCTTCAGTCCAATACGGCAGTATCTGTTTTGAGACTACCTTCACATTTTTATTTTGTAAGTAACAACTATTTAAAATTGATTGGCCATTTTATTCACCAACCTTACTTAATTTTCCAGTACAGTTTAATTAAATTTCGCTGTTAGATGTGTGGGGAGAGGGCGCATGTTAAAACACTCACCCCGAGCTCCGAATGCTCTTAGACCGGCCCGGTCTGTTTCTGATACTTGTGACTTTCTGGTATGTGTGACTAGGTTGGTGTTACTACAGTGATATTAGTGATGTGTGATACTAGATTTATGTTAGTGATGTGTGTGACGAGGTTGATTCAAGAGATGTCTTTAACTAAGCTTTTTTAGTGATGTGTGATACTAGGTTGATGTCAGTGACGTGTGATACTAGGGTGATGTTAGTGATGTGTGTGACTTGTTTGATGTTAGTGATGCGTGTGACGAAGTTGATGCAAGAGATATATGTGACTAAGCTGATTTTAGTGATATGTGATACTAGGTTGATGTAAGAAATGTCTGTTACTAGGGTGATGTAAGAGATGTCTGTGACTAGGCTGATGTTAGTGATTAGTGTGACTAGGTGGCGGTTTATGATCTGTGGGCCTAGGTTGATGTAAGAGATGTCTGTGACTAGGCTGATGTTATTAATTTGTGTGAATAGGTGGATGTTAGTGATGTGTGTGATTAGGATAATGTTTGTGATTTGTGTGACCAGGTTGATGTTGGTGTTGTCTGATACTATGTTGATGTTAGTGATGGCTGATTGTCACGAGTATTGAAGTAGCTGATGGCTGAGTTTAGACAGGCTATGAATGAGTAGTGGGAAAATAGATATGAGTAGAGTCACTAATGTAAAATAGGAAGTGATGTATGATTTCTGGAGAGCCGGGATATGTAGTTCGGTATCTAATGTCTTCTTCCAGCCACACTCGAGACGATGTTTAGAATGTCATTTAACCTCCTCCTTCCTCTCTGCATAATAGGAGATCTATTACAGTAAGGATAACAGTTAACATCAAGTGACAGGTAGAAAGTAAATTTTGACCGCTTAGAATATATAAATATATGTATTAAAGCAATTCACAATAAAAATTGTAAAATAATAACCTCACTAGCTCTGATGGGCTAGTGATTTTCTATCTCACTAAAATACACTCACTCGCACAGGCGAATCGAATTGATTTTAAAACCACTTACGACACGTAAACCTACACAAAACCAGGACGATCTAACTAACAGGGGAGGCTTCCGGTTCTCTTGAAGAAAAGGCTGATCCTGTGTTGTTAATAATCCTGGAAGTTAAATTACTCCTCAGCTAGGAAATAATGTCCTTTTCCCGCGAATTTGGTATTATAGGGCAAGGGAGATAAAGCTTTTTCTGTATAGACTAAGGATTAAACCAATCTGCTGCCAACCGCCTTTGACTTGAGACAATAATAGCAGATGAAGACGATTTAGGAGTGCTGTGACAATTTTACCCACTGATTTATCCGACACTGACTTCTGCTAGCAAATGAGTAACCATGAGGGAGTCATATGATGCACCCTGTACTGGCTAGTAAAAAACATGAGTACCAAAACAGGTCACGAGTACGGGCCACTTACTAATTCTCTCTGACGTTACGTCAGTAAAGGCCATCGTAGCTGGGTGTCAATGGATCTGACTGTATTGCCGTAAAGCGTGGAAAGCAATGGAAGCAGCCCGTATGTGCTGGGGTGATAGATAATTGCAAGTAGCTGCAATAGATGCTGTAAGGTTGGAAGAAGGGTATGCTGGAATAATGAATACTTGGAGGTAACTGCAGTCAATGTGGTATTTTGTAATCCATGAAGCAGGGTACAAGTAAAGTCCGATGGTCTTGAAAATAAACAAGTATTCAACATCCTATCAATAAACCTGTATCGGACTCACGCACAATATGAACAACACCAACTCTCACCCTCATTTTCTCACTTCCTCCCCCCGAATAGTTTTGTCTACCCGCATGTAGCAGACTCCTGAGTAAAGTCCCGCTCACTTTATCTATTAAAAATCTGTGTCGCTCGTTGCGTTAGCTTGTTTTGCCGCCAAGCGACAAATTATTCTGAGGTCGCGGCGTTTGGCCAAAATATTTTACACACACAGTTTACGAACCAGATAGTAATGCTTGAGAAACATTAATCTACTACACACATCCCAATGTAATTAAAAGTTGCCCTGTTGATAATTACTCAAGTAAGTAGTAACACCGGATAAGTTACAAACATAAAAAACGAGATTACACTGACAAACAATATTTTTCTTTCTTATATAAGCATAAGTGTTCTTAGGTCAGTTTCTTGCGCTGATTTCAAATCTGAAATCCGTTTATCTCTATCACGTCGGGTTCTTAAGATATTTGTGAATAAATATATTTTTGGGAAACCATTATTTGCTCCGTTTCATTTTTACTATATAACTTATTAAAAATTAATAAAAAGCAACATAATTCTACTTTTTATATTGCTAAAAGATTCATGACATATGTTACGCGATTTTTCAAATAGTTACTGTATTTTGAAATAATTCTGAGCAAAATATGGCTTCTAGAAGTTGTAGAAATTCGGCTGATCTGTTCTGTTACGTGTGCGGATGTTTTACCGATCGTGTTGACCAGAAAAACTTTACACCATTACTAAAGAAAGCATATGAACTTTATTTCGATTCGAAAGTTGATGATGCAAATAAATCTTGGAAGCCAAATGCAGTTTGTTCGATACATTGGCAGGTTGGTTACGAAAATCGCCGAAGCATAAGTCGATGCCTTTTGGAGTGCAGTAATATGGCGTGAACCGACAAATCACGCTACTGATTGTTTCTTCTGCTTGACAAATATCCATGGTTTCACTTTTAAAACTAGAAAGTCTGTGGTTTATCCAAATATTGAATCGGTTTCGAAACCAGTGCCTCATGATCCAATCACGTGTCCGATCCAAGTACCATCAGAACAATATCCGCTGGACGTGAATGAACCATCAGAAAGTGATAGTTTACCTGCTTTAGACACTAATTCTGACTCAGATTACATACCGGTGAATGATGGTGTTTACTTAATTAACCATTCAGAACTTTCAGATCTAATACGTGATCTCGCTCTTATCAAAGGACAAGCGGAATTACTCGGTTCGCGACTCAAAGATTGGAATCTTTTAGCGCCCAATACTCCGATATCTAAATTTCGTCATAGATACAGAGAACTTGTTCAATACTTTGAGATGGATGATGACATTTGCTATTGCAAAGATGTAAACGGTCATGAGCACATAGTCAACGAATGGCGATTTTTCATCGATTCTTCCAAGACTAGTCTAAAAGCCGTGTTATTGCATAACAGAAATTTATTTTCATCAATCCAGTCGCCTACTCTGTTCATATGAAAGAAACTTATGACAATATGGCTATACGTTTGGAAAAAATAAAGTACAATGACTACCAATGGCGGATTTGTGGAGACCTAAAGGTCATTGCAATTCTCACGGGCATGCAGACTGGGTATACTAAATTTTGTTGCTTCCGATGTGAATGGGACAGCCGCAACAGACAGGAACATTATGCAAGAAAGGTGTGGCCTATCCGGGATCGTATGCAGCTCGGGCATAAAAATGTAATACACGAGCCATTAGTTAACAAAGACAGCTTCATTTTACCACTGTTACATATAAAGTTGGGGCTTATGAAGAATTTTGTAAAAGCGTTAGATAAAACGAGCAAAGCTTTCACTTATCTTCGAGAAAAGTTTCCGCAAGTTAGCGATGCAAAGATAAAGGAAGGTATCTTTGTAGGACCTCAGATTAGGAAAGTTATTGCAGACAAACAATTCGAGAACTTGTTACATGGTAGTGAACTTCGCGCATGGATGGCATTCAAATCGATCGTCGATAACTTTCTGGGAAATCACAAATCTGTCGACTATGTTGCATATTGTTAAGCAGTGCATAGATGCATACAGAATTATGGGCTGTAACATGTCCCTCAAAATCCATTTGCTCGATTCGCATCTTGACTTTTTTCCCTGACAACCTTGGCGAAGTCAGCGATGAACATGGAGAACGATTCCATCAAGATATCGCCGTAATGGAGTCACGTTATCAAGGACGGTGGAGTGAGACCATGCTTGCCGATTATTGTTGGATGCTTCATCGCGATGTACCACATGCCATTCACCGACGAAAGTCGACTGCAAAGAAATTCAAGCCTACATAACTGTTATACTTCTTGTACGAATGATGTTGTAATACTGTATGCGTTGTTAAAATACTTCAATTGCGTATTTCTAGAGATCCCGACCTGATAGAGAAAAACGGTTTGCAGATTTAAAAAAAGCGCATTAAAATTGACCAGAAAAACATAGAAATGTTAGAGAAAGAAAAAAAAAGTTTTTTTTTGTTAGTCAGTGTTATATTCAGTGTTTACACAATAGCAATACTCTGAACATTAATATTATACACAGGCTCACACCTTTCATCTTAAGAAAAACACTCTTAGATTAACTCTTAGTGATTTTGAACGGTGGCGCACTTAATAAAAGAGTTTCCCAGTCAAGGAAAAATTTATCTTAAGGATATATATATATATATATATATATATATATATATATATATATATATATATATATATATATATATATATATATATATATATATATATATATATATATATATATATATAAGATGAAACAAAGTAACGAGGGATCCCTGTTCTATCCAATTAAGTTAAAACGCTAATGCATTAAGTGAGTAATGTGCTTACCGATTTACGAATACATTTCTACACACACTACACATAATATTTTCTCTTCCGCTGGATATCACTTTGTAAGGAAGCGGAATTCTCTGGAGAAAATGGTAAGGACGGTTAGAGACGCCTAGCTTGTTTAATAAGATAAAGTCTGCAGGTGTTCAGGCGTGGGGTCGAACGTGCATTGAGAGCAGTGTAATCACGACGTAATGACCGGGTAGCTGTCTCCATAATAATCTCGTGATAATAGAAAGAGACGTAATCTGTAACGACACTCTGGCAATCACTCGAACCACCAGAGTTCGTGATTCTAGGTGCGTTTGGTCACATAAAAGACAATATCTTTCTCCTGTGAGTCCAGTTAAAGTAGATACTAAGACAGAGGTGGACCACTCAGCTAAAAGTGGCAGCTATTTGTTTTCAATTTACGAGTCTTATTTTAGTTAAATGTTAGTGATTTGTGTGACTAGGTTGATGTTAGTGATGTGTGTGAGTAAGTTGATGTTAGTGATGTATGTATGAATGAGGTTGATGTTAGTGATGTGTGTATGATGATGTTGATGTTGTGTGTGACTAAGTTGATGTCTCTGATGTGTGTGACTAGGTTGATGTTAGTGATGTGAGTGACTAAGTTGATGTTAGTGATGTGTCTATGACTAGGTTGAAGTTAGTGATGTGTGTATGTCAAAGTTGATGTTGATGATGAGTGTGACTATGTTGATGTTAATGATGTATTTGACTAGACTGATATTAGTGATGTGTGTTTGACTAGGTTAATGTTAGTGATGTGTGTGACTAAGTTGATGTTAGTGATGTATATGACTAGGCTGATGTTAGTGATGTGTGTAGCAAAGTTGATGTTAATGATGTGTGTGACTAAGTTGTTGTTAGTGATGTGTGTGACCAGGTTGATGTTAATATCTAATCTGGTTTTAGTGATGTGAATGACACCGTTTATCTTAGTAATGTGTGTGACTAAGTTGATGTTAGTGATGTGTGTGACTAGATGAATGTTAGTGATTTTTGTGAGTAGGTTGATGTTAGTGATGTGAATGACTAGACTAATATTAATGATGTGTGCATGACTAAGGTTGATGTTAGCGATGTTTGTGACTAAGATGATGTGAGTGATGTGTGTATGACTAGGTTAATGTTAGTGATGTGTGTGACTAAGCTGATGATAGTGATATGTGTGATTAATGTAATGTCAGTTATGTGTATGACTAGGTTGATGTTTGTGATGTGTGTGGCTAAGAAGATGTTAGTGATGTTTGTATGAAAAAGTTGATGTTAATGACGTGTGATACTAGGCTGATGTTAGTGATATGTATTACTAAGTCGATGTTTTGATGTGTGATAATAGGTTGATGTTATTGATATATGTGACTAGGTTAATGTTCAGGATATGTGTGACTAGGTTGATGCTAGTAATGGTTCAACTTGCCTATGTACGTGGAAGACATATCTCTAACCTTTTTTAACTTCTACATTAAAGACGTGTCTACAGCATGAGTGCCTTTCTACTTGGAACAATAGACCTAAAACCACATGAAGAAGAGGGCTGGAGACAGAAGTGACAATAATGAGGAAAACGTGGAAAGAACGAGCTGATGCCACATGACTTGACATTTGTTTGTTGAAGGCCTATGCTCCTTGGCGAGCTAAAGGGTATTGATTGACATGGAACATGAGCCACCAGTACAGCCTTTGTACGTGGAAGAAATGTATCTATATAGATTTTAACATGGAAGACATGTTTTCAGCGTTTATGCCTGAAAGACTAATCTCCAGTTTTTCAATATGGAAGACATACCTCCAGCCTTTCTATGTGGAAGGTATGTCTCCAGTCTCTCTGCTGGAAGATCTATCTCCAACTTTTCTATGTGGAAGATTTATCTCCAGCTTTTCTTTGTGGAAGATCTAACTCAAAACCTTTCTATGTGGATTATCTATCTACATCCTTTCTATGTGGAGGATCTATCTCCAGCTTTTCTTTGTGGAAAAATCTAACTCAAGCATTTCTATTTGGAAGATCTATCGCCAACTTTTCTATATGGAATTTCTATCTCTAGATTTTCAAAGTGGAAGACATCTATCCAGCCTTTCTGCTGTAAGATCTAACTCCAGCCCTTCTACCAGACAGACCTAGCTCCAATCTATCTACGTGAAGAGTCTTCTCCAATCTTTCTGTGTGACAAATCTATATCTATTCTTTTTATCCGAAGACTTCTTTCCATTCATTCTACATGTAGGTCTTATCTCGAACTTTTCTAAGTGTCAAATCTTTCCCTTAAATGTATATGTAGTAACTCTGTCTCCAGTCTTTCTTGTGTGTACTTTTGGGACAATGGAGTTAGGCTCACAAACATTGTGTCTTTCGCTAAATGGTGGCCACGAGTATATACAATCTTTATCATTGCTGTTCGTTTCCCGTGGAGTATGGAACTGTAATAGTTGCATGCACTGATTTCTATTCTTAACAACCATTGTTTTGAGCAGAGGTTACTTTAGTTTTATCTTCTAAAGTTCTGCTCCACGTTTTTATTAATCCTCCCCGCTTTTCTCCTCCCATGTGGGCTCCAGTCAAAAACATATCTGGTTAAAGGGTGAGCATTTTATTACGCTATGTCATACCTTATCTCCACTTTCTCAATTCAATCTTTATCTGTTTTGTTTTGATTGTTGCCTCATTCGGTGCCATAGATCTGTACGTTCTTGCATCTGACCATCTCATTTTAAGGAGGAAACTGATATATGCGCAAATCTAAGGTTAGAATATTAACATTTTTGTGATATTCCACATTTCTGACATATAGAGTAAAACAGGTGTGATATTTCTGTTGAACGATCTGTGTGCTTAAAATGAGTTCCACGTGTGAACTACAGAGTACTTACAAGCATAACAAAATTATCCTTTTGGTTAGCTACAGTTAGTTCTTTCGGCCACGAAACTGAGATAGCTGCCTATGACGTCTGTTCTTTTTCTTCTGTCTAGTC
This sequence comes from Oreohelix idahoensis, assembly GCA_024509875.1. Taxonomy (NCBI): domain Eukaryota; kingdom Metazoa; phylum Mollusca; class Gastropoda; order Stylommatophora; family Oreohelicidae; genus Oreohelix; species Oreohelix idahoensis. The sequence goes on from JAMPIV010003516.1 coordinate 357,684, forward strand.
TTCTACATTTTTTATTTTTTTATTTCTTATGTGCGCTTGCAGAATTCCCATTTATATTTACCGTTACTGTTCACACGCCTGAGATTTGCTTATTTGTTTGTTCATTCAATGTGTTACGCTAAAAATTAAAACCTATCAGATGTTCTGTACTGTTCTTATTACATATAAGAATATCTTTAGCCGTCCTTCCGTTCCAAAACTTTTCCCATCTTTTTCTCCACCAGAGTTGCAGTCTGGAAATTACGTAAAAGTCGTGCGCTTCTGGCCAATGCACGTCGCTTGAAATATTTCCGTTTGCGTCCGTACCAAAATTTGTCCTATCTCTTTTCCCCACCAAAGCTGCAATCTTTTTCACTGAGCGTTTTGTCCGTGCGTGATATTAAACATTTTATTTCCATCCTTAATAATGGCATTTGTCTGATTCTGGAAATAATGTCTTGAATTTTCACCATTGTTAATTTAGGTGCACAACAGGCTAATCACCTGTTTGTCTAACAATTTGATTGCATGCTCACCCAAGCGCCTTATGCCCTTTGGGTCACCTCTACACTCTGTTTACGGGGTAGAAGGGGTTACGATTAAGAAAGAAAGAAAGTTAATTTAGGTGAGTGTAAATTGATAGCTCATTTTGAAATTATTTTTTTTAGTATGTACAAACGCAAGATTTAAACAAAAATAACCGTACATTTACAAACCGTGTTGTGATAAAGCAGCTGTTAAGTAATTAGTCGACTTGAGTCCATTTGCTTTTTTTTTTTAACTTCCTCCATGCCATTTTTTTCCATAGTGCGTCATCAGGGTAATACAGCATTTTAGTCCTTGTCACGTGGTATATGACCTACACTGGCGGATAGGAAAGTTGTAGTAGTGATTACATCTATAATTAGTATGGGTCGCTTAGAGTCTGAGTCGCTTAGAGGCTGTGTCGTTTCCCGGTCCTATATTCCACCGCTGCATTGAGTGTCATGACAAGGTGCAATGTTCACAAAGCGCTATTTTTGTGGTGCTGTGTTGGCAGTGTATTTAGTCGCAATTCACTCCCGTAGCGTAGTTCGGATGGTACTACATTCCCTTCCACGGTACTCTAAACACATTTGTTACTCTTCTGTTGTCTAGTGCTTTTTATTTATTTCATACAGTTATCTGCGAAGTACGTATTTATATTTATTATTTACTGCTTCCATACTAGCGGGTATGGTTTCTCATAGTGAAGTCGCCAGTTAAAATATTGTAAACCCTTGAAAGTGTTTGTCCTATCCTACGGTCTAAGAATTTGTTTTTTCGAATCTGTAGTCTTCGCCTATCTCAAACGGATATTGCTGCTATTTGGTCTCACGTTTGATAAGCGCGTACCGGCAAGATAATTGCTTCCTTTCTTGTGTTTTATATTAGGCATGTATCATTCCAGACTACCCTAATTACTCATTTGCCTTCATAAGCAGCAAACTGTACACTGGCTATAGAACAACACCAACAGATCATACTTATGTTTTAAAATGTAATCGGCGTTTAATGATCCGATCTCAACCATGATTTGTAATTCCAGTTATGATCTGCTAGCGCTTAATAAAATTAATCATTTAATGAGAAGTCAGTCAATATCTAAAAAGATCACTCAATCAATATATTCAGAAACATATCCGTAAAGTAAATCACTAGCAGTTTGAGTCAGTCTCTGAAACAAAAATTTCAATTAATTTATTTTTATTTTCGCACCTTATGTCGCATAGAACCACTACGACAGTTGACCCCTTTCAGGAAACCTGCACCAAACATTTTCATGCTCTTCTAGCTGTGGATGTTGCTGCAATTTGTTTTGCATTAAAAGATTACCAATTTCAAGTAAGAAAAAAAAAAAACTTCAAGTACAACTGTATATTAGTCGCCTGATGGCGCAATAATCCTCTTTTTTTCTCTCTTCAGTCACTCCCGGGGACTACACGGGAAAAACAGTCAATTAATAACATATATAGTTACTAGACTATCAGCTAGAAAATGATCTCACTAATCTCATCCACCTTTCACTATAAACATCACCAGGCATTGCAGAGAGTAGAGACCCACTTTAATAAGTCGACAGTACTTCTTGAGCTCCACAACATATACCAGTTGCTGGCTGTTTCCAGGAACAATGAAAAAAAGCTTCAGGTAAGTGGTACAGAAATTAACTGAACGTGGCTCGACTTACTCAACCAACTGGGACAGCGTCATGTGTTGCAACAGGGGCTGTGCAATCTAGGGACAGCGCTATCTGTTGCAATTTCGACAGCGTCCATTGTAGCATTAGGAACAGCTCCTTTTCCTATGTATCGTTAGATATACGCTCTTTGTTGCGGTAGGAACAGCGATTTATGTCGTGATAGGTAAACCCCCCTTCTGTAGCGGCAGGAACAGCAATCTATGTCGCGATACGGACAGCCTCCTCTGTAGCGATAGGGATATCTTCTCCTTGTAACTTTTGGAGAATTTCAAGGCTGTTGTACTAATTTCCGCAAAAATCCTAATTTCTTCGTCAATTACCAAAGATAAGGATTTTCCACTGCCATAATTGCATATATCTGTAGTTGCTGTTCAATTCTCAAAAAAGAATGATCTTGATCGGAGCATAAATCATAAAGTTATACCAGAATTACTTGTGTGTGATACATAATGTATCATTAGTTAACGTGGCAATTCCAGAGTGTCTTGCCCGTTTTCATACAGGAGCCCCCTCCCCCCGCCCTCTTTTCAAGCTAGGTGTACGTCTGTCTGTTTTCGGGCACAGTATTTCTTGGGATTTTCCTTATGTGCGGTTCTCCTCTAATTTCCCTTACTCCTCATTCTCATCCAAGGTAGTGTCTACTTAGGAAATCCACTTCAACATTTTGTATTTCTTATATGTACTCAATAGTAAACGAGTGCTGCACCAGTTATCATTATCGATAACTGTGAATTAGCAGTGGTGCACCACTTCATGTACCTTTGGTATACCATCAATGACAAACTCTCTCTTGATACAAACATTGACAGCCTCATTGACAAAGCTGCTGCTACCTTTACCCTCCTCACATCGCATGTTTGGGAAAACTCCAAAGTCACAACGAAGACCAAAGCTGCAGTATATAATGCCTGTGTCACCAGCACACTTCTATATGGCAGCGAGACATGGACAACCTATGTTAAGCAAGAAAGTAAGCTCAATACCTTCCATCTACGGTGTCTACGCCACATACTCGGCATTTCATGGAAAGATAGTGACGAATGTCGAGGTGTTGTCACGTGCTGGCCTTCAACCCATGTATACACTGCTTAGTCGACGCAGACTACGCTGGCTTGGCCATGTCAGCCGCATGGAAGATGGTCGCATCCCGAACGATATCTTCTACGCACAACTGGCAGATGGCAAAAGAATAGCTGGGCGACTGCAGCTGAGATTTAAAGATGTGTGCAAGAGAGACATGAGGGCACTGGACATAAATCCAGCAACCTGGGAGGATGAAGCTGCCAATCGCACCAAGTGGTGATGCTATTTACGGCGCCACCTCAGACTGGGGGGGGGGGAGCTCACACAACAAGCAAAAGAGAGGAGAAACGAATGGAACACCAGGAAAATAAGCAGCTGAGGCTGTCACCTCAGGGGCGCATTCCCATAGTCAGTTATGACTAAAGTGGCTATTTTTAGTAAACGTGTAGGGTTGTAACAAAACTGCCCAACTCATGAGTCTGGCGTTCAAATGTTACGACAGCCAGAAATGACAATGGTTGATGATCACACTGCACTGAGAAATATTTCCAATATAAATATGGCTGAAACTTCTGTATCGCTCACACCAGGGATAAACACTCTCTACTTTTGAATAGTTTTTCTCAGCCGAGTTGAACTTCCTGCTAGCGTAAGCACCTGGGAAGACCTCCGGGTTTTCCCTTGGTTGCCTGCAGTAGTGCAGCTCCTATCCAAATGCTGCTTGCATCGGTTCGTAAGATTAACTTCCGGTTTAAATCCAGTAACTTTAAGATAGGTTTAGTGATACGTTTTCGCTTCAATGCCGCATGACCAGTTTTACATTCTGCTGTCCATATAACACTTTCTGAAAGCTCCATCTTCGTGAGTGTGTTTAAGGATGCACACACGGTATTGAAGTTGGGTATCTACCTCTGGTAAAACCCAAATAACGACACAAAAAGAACGAATGTCCCGTTTAGTTTTAGGTCTCGGTGCTTTTTCCAGTTTTCAGAGCCCTCTGTAGTGATGTGATCAGAACCCTCTGTAGCGATGTCGATGTGATCAGAATCCTCTACAGCAATTGCGACAGCGCCCTCTGAAGCGTAATAAAAATGCTCTCATTCCTATGATAGTTTTTGCTTATAACCAGTTGATGAAATAGATTATTGTAGACGCGACGCTCAAAAGGAAACGCTTGGTTATCAGTAATGCAATCTAATAGGTCATTTTTTTAATATGTGGTTGAATCTGATACATTTATGCTTATTTGCGCCTTAGTATTTTCTCGTGTCAGTTCAGGCACTTCCATCACACCATAATTAATTTTTACATTCGTTCTTTCTAGGACACGTTGCAAAAAAAAGAAAGGCAGTTTTCAGAGCTGTATCAGAGGTTGAAACGAGACCCAAGATTAATGAAAGCTTTGCTGTTAGCCGAGTCGTGGAGAAAAGAGAAAGCTGAAGAACAGAAGGTGATTTAAAACATAATGATGGAAGTATCAGAACATTATTACAATTATTTTAGAGTGCTTATCTCTGTTTGTCTGTCTGTCTATCTATCTATCTATCTATCTATCTATCTATCTATCTATCTATCTATCTATCTATCTATCTATCTATCTATCTATCTATCTATCTATCTATCTATCTATCTATCTATCTATCTATCTATCTATCTATCTATCTATCTATCTATCTATCTATCTCTCTGTTTTTCTTTCTCTTTCTCTCGTTCTCCTATCTTTGTCTTTCTCTGTCTTTCTATCTCTCTCTCTTTTCTTTCTCTGTCTCTCTCTTCCTCTCTCATTCTCTCTTGTCACAGAACGTCTGTACGTGTTCTTTTGGTGGCTCTCTCACACATTTAGCCACACCGGAAGTATCTCTTTTTTCTTCATTTTCCTCTTTCTCCGATTCAATTCGCTTATTATTTAGTAATTTTTTGCCCTTTCATTCATTATTTTGCTCTATGCTGGATCTAGTAGGTTAAAGTCTCTAACACTCCACTCCCCTACGAAAGTATCTGATATGGGACTACTTTTATCTCTTACATTTTTGCTTTATCACTCCTCAGACTTATTGACTTTCCGCCAGGTGAACTGGAGTATTATCGTAACAATACCCAGTCATTATCACCGGTCAGCGGTAATACGTTTTATCTCTGTGAGTCGCCTCGCCAACCTTCGATATCGACGATCCTCTATTGGCATCAGGCTGGTCGTGAACGATCGGTTCTGAGGAAGCCAATATTGCCTGTCTGAGAAATCAGTCTGGGGGAGTCACACGCACAGGTGATAATTAGATTATCGCATCCGCTGGCCCCTGTCCGTATTTTTGTCGCAGATAATCTGTTCGGCGAGTCAATATTGGCAGGACAGCTTCTGGACAGGTAATCAATGCACAGATTTGCTTTGTGAGGCTTCACAAGATACCACCGGAAATATTACCGTATGATTTGAAAGAGGTCACGCGTTGGAATATTAAATTTAATATTTTAAAACACGTGTGCGATATTTTAAAATTAGACACCGGAACCGAGTGCTAAAGAGCTTACGATTGGATTAAAGTAAGAAGAACAGATAGACTGCAGCTCACGTCATATGAGCGACTCCCAAAAGCCAGTGAGACATCGGACTTAGAATTCCTATATTATAAGTGACAGATCGAAGTATTTGGGAAACTTAAAACCTTAAAAGTAAGCCCGTCTTTATAAATACAGAGACTGACAAATTTAAGGGACCCAGGACTTTAAATACCAAGACTGGAAACCTAGGAATTGGAACACCAGTCATAAGAGAAACTTTCCCAGACCAAGTGTTTTGCAGATTCACCCGTCATAAAAGGGATTCAAAATTTCCAGACCAAGCGATTCGAGAGCATATAACCTAAATTGCTCGTGTCCATTCTACCCTGCGCGAAGAGATTGTGTATTCCCAAAACTTTGGGGTAAGTGCAACAATTATTTTACAAATGTAAATTTGACATGTTTTCTTGCTAAGTGGTTATATATGTTGCTGGCAACCTGAACATATGAAACTAGTATATTCATAAACCACTACAGCAAGCGCTGGTGATTTTTTTCTAGCTAGTCGTGTGGAAAACCGACAGCAGAGGTTACCCCAAACTCCGAATGGAGCAGTGATGAGTGATGATTACATCACATGTGCCTAAAGTGTATAATATTTTGTGAGATTTGTGCACTTTGCTAATTGAAACTCAGGCAAATCATTATTCGCGCTGTCCAGACACATTTTCCCAGTTAATACCCAGAGGAATATGGTGAATTTTATTCATCTTCCCTGAGCTACACTGTGTACTCTGGAATTTAATTCTTCTGAGAGATTAACATTGGTGGGTGGACAGCGAGAATGCGACTGCTAATTGGCAGGCCACAAATGTATTAGCAGAGGCATTTGTTTTCTATTTTGTCTAAACAATTCGTGGTACAAGACTACTTGTGGTTACAAGCTATCAGACGGTTCGAACTACTGAAGTTACTACGCCACTCATGTGAGAGAAGTACACTCATCACCAAGAAGTAACGAAAACCACGGTGACAGGACTCAGGACAGGCGGCAGGAGTTAAGTTTTCTTGTAAGAATGGCGAAAGCAACGGACTTTGATAAATCCTCACCTATGTCTCCGTGACGAAAACTTGTATTTACAGCAAAATTCATCTTTCCCTCCTTATTTTAACTGTTAAAGACTAATTCATTATTACATTTGTTACATGTTGTTTTAAAACTTAACAATCATAGTCGATTCAGTATTTTATGTATGAAAGCAAACGTATGAGCCAAAATATTTAATATACATATAAATATATATAGTCATATATTTACCTCTAAATAGAGCTATACCATTTAAGAGGAAATTCGCTGAATTAACTCAGCTGGAGGCTTGAACGGGCTAAAAACCATTGCTTAAATCCTTCACAAAAGGCTTCGGACAGATATAAGTTAACCATTGCTCAGCCCTATGCCGCATGGTTCTTGACTTCTGAATTATCCTGTGAATACTCCCTTCGGATAGAAGCGCCATTACACTTCTATCTACATCTCTGCCAAGAGTAAGCTTGTGCGAAGGTAGACACCTTTGACGACCCATTTAGATACTCTTGAGTTTTGGCCACTGTTGGGCCACTACTGCAAAGCAGGGGAGGCAATCCGTGGCATCTCTCTTTCTCTTTCTCTCTCTCTCATTTTCGAGCTCTCTAATTAGCGTAAGTCTTCAACAAATTCATGCCAGGCTTTCCTGTCCTCTGCCATCCATTCAAGGTCACTCTGTGTCTTCTCCATACCTTTCGTGTGTGTCTCCAGTTATCTTCTCAGCAAATGTTTCTGTCTCTTCCTCTTACTCTAGTACTCCAGAGATTCCAGAACAATAACTGTCTGGTGATGCCATCAAAGGGTTTCCTGAGTGAGTTTCACGTCAAAGGCTAGCGTCATCTTCCTATCTCTGGCGCCTCTGGTACTTGGCTGGCTCTTTTCATCAGTCCAGCATACGTGATGTCATGCCATGTCAATCCATTTATACTATGAAAGCACCCATTTATAGAAGTGTGCAACTTCTTGGCCATCGTTTTTATTGTTCCCCGTGTTTCAGAGCCATTCAAGAGAACTGCCTTGACGTATAAGTTGAAGATCCTCAATTTTATGTTGTACTTCATTTTGTTTGATTACCATAGATTTCCTAATGCTTTGGAAGCTCCTCTTGCGTTTTCTATTCTTCTGTTAATGATCACTGTCTGTTCCTCCAACGTTGTCTATCATTTGTTGCATTTAACTCACATCATCTTTGTCTTCAATCTGTGTATTCTCAGACAACTTTGCTGTCACCTCTCATCACGTATTTTTATTGCTGACTTGCATGTCGTTAAACTAACTAGGGGAGACTATCATTTTTAAAAATCAGAATCAAAGCACTGGTAAAAAGTTGTCGTTTTCCCCGCCACATAAGGCGTAACCTTAATTTAACGAGATTTTTAGGAGGCGAATACATTAAAGAAACTTATTTGTTATATTATACAATAGTGTTTTTACCATTTTTTAAACAAAAGTGTCAGAAAAATGGTGGGAACAACATATTGCATAAAGTATATAGAAACACAGAAAATCAAATGGTTTGGCCATCTTATGCGAGAGGAGGCCGATAAATTGCCACTTCTCGCCTACAACACTAGAAGATCTGGGTTCAGAGCACTGGAAAGACCAAGAGACAGATGGATAAACAACATCACTGACATCCTACAATAACACGGGCTCACGGCAGCCTAGGCGACACACTTTGCTCGAGAGCTCAAATTTCAGCTCCACACTGCGTTTCACGGCAACAGTGAAAGGAAAATCTACAAAGATTTCATACCATTTTATTTTTTAATTTATATATTTGTATAATACTATATCATACGCTAGCCAATATAGTTTAATAATTTGATATTTAAATGCAAAAGATAATGTAAAAGGAAAAAAAATGGTAAAGGATCCCGTTACAAGCCCAGTGAGGCATATTGGGAATATGGTGTTAGGCTCATATTTGCTTGACCATCGCCACACTAGGGGTGATGTGGTCAGCATCACGCCGGCCGGCTTAACCTTCCCAGAGTTGCTCTGGGTACCCAGTTCATGAGACTGGGTCGACCCCGGAGCCGTCTAAAAAATCCCAACTGGTTATCGAACCAGGATCGTCGAGCTGGGGAGCAAGTGCACTAACAATGTACTTGTTTATATTAGGCATGACCATCACATTATAACACGAGGCACGTTGTTTTTTTATTTTTTTATTTATTTCAGGAGAAAATTTCGTCTTATCTGGTTGGAAATACGATACATTCTTTAATCCAAAACAGGACAAATAGTTACAAAACAACGACTCAGTGTACATGTATATGTTCTCCTTTTTCTTCGAACATGCTCAGACATCAAAGTGCACGTGTTTGAAGGAAGCAGTGGCCATTCTTACACCAAATATTTCGATTATTACTACCGGTACTCATATTTTGTGACTCAAGGAATACACTTATCTTGCTTGTTTCTATCGGGCATTGTGTACACAATACCATAGTTTGTTTGTTTGGTTTTTGTTTTTTTAATCATGTTTACAGCAACGCCGTAGTAGTTTGGTGGTTAGAATAGTTGCCTTCCAAGCAAATATTATGCGTTCCATTTTCCGCAGAGGTAATTTTTTGTTAAAATTAGTTATATATCTTCAGTTGTTATAAAAGTGTTTTTGTTAATTTGTTGAGCTTACTTGCTCGGTAAAAGGTAAAAGGAAATGGAAAGAAAAAAACTGAATACAGGAGAAATAATATCCACCTCAGGACTTGAGACACACTTCGCACACCAGAATTCTTTACCGCAATCTCTTGACGGGTTACCTGCTAGTATATAGGCAATACTTTTAACAAGTTACATGTGAAAAAGTTACACGTTAGAAAGTTTTCTACCAATGGATATTTTTCCGAAAATATTCTCATCAAAAACTTGTTCTTGCTGTCTATCCACAGAAATATCTTGATTGCGAGTCAGCGCTCGCCACCGTGAAAACTGACATGAAGGACTTGGAAACCAAAATACACAACTTGCAAGTCTTGAATGCTAAACTACATACTAACCGGGACAAGTTGCTTGAAATGGAGTACGTTTGAAATAATTTTTCCTCTGTTTTTTAATCATTTTCTTTAAGTGCCTTGCCTGCTTGTGCAGACCATTTATGTATCTTCACAACTTTTGTCCAACCACCAGAGCTACGCCAGCGGAAGTTTTATTCCTCGTAGGGTCTACCGAACTGAAGAGGCGTGCGCGAATAGGGATCAGACTAAAGCAAGCATCCAGGTCCTCCAAGTTGACTGTTTAAGCACAGGGCCGAAACCCCTATGCTAAAAAAAAAAAAATCCCGTTGTGGAAACAGCAACAAATGACAAGCTGTAATGTGGAATGGACATCCGGAGTCTGAGATTCAAATGACTGCCAATGGTGATTGTCGAAATGAAGTCATTGACACGAAAAGGACGCACTGCTCGCTAAAGACGAAACGGAAATGAAAAGAATGAACCAGAGCTGGAGCATAACATGACCGATGACGCTGACTGAGAAAATGGAGACAGTCTGTTGCTGCTCTACAAGGCGCCTCCAGGCGTGATGGTCATTAACTGCTTCGTCAGTCAGTGGCTAATGGCCATAGAACAACTTCTGTCCCAGTATTGCTTATCTATTTTGTTATTGACCGCCTTCCATGCCTTAAAGTTCAGTATTTTCTCAAACACTTATCGTCAGTCCTGACTGTGGAAAAGAAAGCAACGACGGAACCAAAACGTATTAAATCATTATTATAATTTTCCGTTCTGGCTTGCGACCACCAATGTGTATTTCTAAAATAGAGCTTCTGGGTAGCTTGTAAACAAATACCATACGCCATCTTAGCCAATCAGAGACCGTTCACGGTGAAGAACATGAGCTGAGTCAACTTCTTAGTGACGCCATTGACTGTGCTGAAGACTGTCATTTAACATATTTGTTGTTATTTTTAGACCACTATGCTGCGGCAACAATTGTGCTATTTTAATCATAAATTGTGGCGTAAATTAGTAAAATAAAAGGAAAAAGGAGACAATCGTATCTCTTAAAAAAAAAAAGATGACAACCCTCAAACAAGGACCTTGTCTGAGAACTAAACCTGCAGCAATACATCATTGTTGGTTGTTTCGGTACACGATATTTTAAAAAATTTCATTTGCTTGTTGTTGTTTTTTTAATTTAATTTACGAATTTTTATTTAACGTACTTTATTTTATAAGTTTATTTCTGAGGGTTAACTATAATAGCAGTATAGCACTCCTCTATTATTATTTTTTTTTTGGTGCCTCGTAAGATAAGTCACTGACATCCCATTGACTTACATTATAAAATGATTTCAATTTATGCCGATTCTGATTGCGCCTATTCGTCCAGGAACGCATCCCCGACGTAAATCGAAGGCTACCTGTACATCACTGCAGCATGTTTGCTACTTCCAGGATACCTTTATTAAGCTTTAAAACTGACCATTGAACAATAGTCTTAGATTTAACACAGCGGATTGCGATTTACCAGAATTAGCTAGCCTGAATGTTTCTTTTTCTTTTGCAAATTACATATCCTGGGAATAAGTGAGAGCAGATGAACCGGGACGGGAAGAATAAAAACAGCTACTGGGGAAACTACTTTACTCCTGTAGAGAGGATGGTCAGCACAACGAAGGTGTAGCCATTATCCTGAAGAAAGGAATGGAAAGGTCTTTACTGGAATGGAAACCCATCAACAACAGACTGATAAGAATAAGACTGAGAGGGAGATTCACCAACACCACGATTATACAATGCTATGCACCAACAAACGACAGCGATGAAGAGGTCAAGGACGAGTTCTATCAACAGGTACACAAGGAAATGGAAACTGCACCCATGTACGATCTTATTAAAGTAATGGGAGACCTCAAACTTATAACGAAATAGTAATAGGGAAATGCGGTAGTGGAACAGTAAATGAAAATGGGGACAAATTAATAATCTTCTGCAGTATTAACAACCTGGTCATTGGAGGAACACTTTTTCCACACAGTTAACATGGAAATCACCAAACGGACGAGACAGAAACCAAATAGATCACATAATGATCAATGGCAGATGGAGATACGCATTACAAGACGTGGAAATAAGAAGAGGCGCAGACGTGGGAAGTGATCATCACCTAGTAGTAGCAAGACTGAAGGTGAAACTCAAAGCTGCTGGACCAGTGGCAGTCAAACAGAAAAGATGTAACATCATGAAACCTAAGGACCCCCAGTGTGGCGTAGCATAGGAAGGATAAGAAATTTATAGAAATATAAGATGTACATGAAGTGAAAGATTTGCCTAGATCACCCAGAGGAAGATTTGGCTCAAGATGTCCTGTTGGGTTTCTCCACAGGCTGAAGGGAGACAGGAGTGCAAATTCTCCTAATTAGAACAAGGTCTGGAAAAGTTTGTCAGGAGAGATTTGGTCTCTCGCTACCATAGCCCCCTTCTCTGTTACCTATTATTATTATACTTAGTCAATTATTGCTGGGATTATAATATATTATTTTCTACGAGCCCCCTCCCTTCTTAAAAGAAGATAAACATCAGACAAATGTAATATATAAGTGAATGAACACGCCATGGGGTGCAATATATACACCCAAATGGTTTAATAAAATTAAAATGAACTGAAGATAAATTATGGTAGTGTTTATGGTAGTTGTGTATGATGTATGCGATATAAGTCTACAATTCAAATACTCATCATCTACTGGCTAGTGCTAACATTGATATGGTGGGATCCCGTTTTGGACAGGGAACTTAACTTTTCAGCCCTAGGCTGATAGTGAAGCATGGTTGGTTGTCCTGTCTCGTTATGCCAACTGGTATGACGAAGCATCAGGGGGGTCTCTAATGAATTAGATCTGCCTTCAGTTTGCTCGACTGTATACTTCGTCTGAGATTGGAATGACGTACAAGGCTCCCGTATAGACTGAAGAAAAATACGGATTCATTAGTTTCCTAGCTTGAGGAAGCCGTCTTTTCTTAATCCGTCCGTCTGCCAGTCATATAAGATTGTGTCTCTAACATCATATGTCTAGAGCCTCATCTTGAAATCAAGTTTCCCCCCTTTCTGCCTTTTATTATTATATTTTCCTGCCCATGCGGCAGTGTTATAATTCTTTACCTCGCCACTAATCGCCATGTTAACACGATGAATTATTATAGATGGGTCGGACAGTAGTCTAGTTCTGTGCCTCTGTCTAATCGTCACGTCAAAAAGGATGAATGAATTGTCGGACAACATTATTATAGAATTGTCGGACGACATTATTATAATACTTTATCTCTGGTCGAATCGTCATATAAATTATGATGAATATATAGCATGGTCTGTCAACATTATTATTATTATTAATTTCCTATTGCCTAATCGTCGGGTCGAATGCGATGAATTAATAAAGAAAGTAATATAGAATGCATTTTAAATTAATATGAACATTGTTTACAGACCCTACCGTGTGATAATAAAATACACAAGATAACATTGTAGCCATGCGCTATCTGCGATTGTAAAGAAAATGAATAATGCAAAACTGATCGCTGCGTCGATTTTACAAGGCACTACACATTTTAACACAATACTATTATACTAACGAGATTTCACTTACCTACTCAGAGTTGGGACTTTAATCGGCGATTTAGATACTGAATTTGTGATCCATTAGGTCTGGCCCTTAAGTCTGGCCCTTAGGTCTAACCCCTCTCAGCTTTCCGGATGCAAGTGATTTCGCATCGGAAGACGCTATCTTTTACCGCGTGATTTTTCTGGGTCACGGGATTTGGAGAGCGCGTCTCCGCTTGGTCATGTGATTTGACGTCCAATAGACGCCCTATCAACAACGGTAAAAGTCACGTGAGGGATTTCCTAGAGTGGGTTTAGACTGGTTTTAGCTAAGTCTAAAAGAAGTTCACCCTCATCCATTGATCGAGCCACTCGGCGGGTTTTAACCGGTTTTGGCCACTGGGGTTAGGTTTAGAATAACGTTGTTAATCTAAAAATATAACCTGACGATAGGAGAATATTTACCAATGAAAAGAAAATTTGCCGCGTATTTGTTTTACCCGCTCTGGTCATGCATTGAAGATGAAGGGGAAAAAAAGATGACTAATAATTAAATGAAGAGAAGATTGGGCCAGCCGTCACAGCCCTCACCAGAAAAGCTTTCGTGGTCGACGTAAAGAGACGATATCAGATTGCCAAAGGCCAGGAAAGAACAGAGACCGATTATGTCGACCAGAAATTCAACACCATCTCAACAATATACAAGGAAAGCAGCTAGTCATGCTTGGGATTCCAGGAAAGAGAGAGCCAAGACTGGATAAGAGCAGAAACGCTAAACACCATAGCGAAGAGAAAGGAAATGAAAACAAAGAAAACAGAAGCTAAGTCTCCCAGGTTAAAGGCAAAATATAGTGAACAGTACAGTCAGCTGGACATGGAAGTGACACATGGTGTGTGATGCATGCTGTCACGTTAATTAATATTTAAAGATGCTTACTATCTTCTTACTCCACAATTGACACATACAGAAAAAAGCAAGATATTGGTGAATAGCCATAAGAAACATGTTCCGACCAACATTACGTTAAATGGGCAAACGTTAGAAGAAGTTAACACCTTTAAATATCTCGGGTCCACTATATGTAGTGATGGAAGATCAAATAAAGAAATCAAGACAAGACTTGAGATGGCCTCAGCTGCCATGACAAGGTTGAATGTGATCTGGAAAAGTAACATCAGTTTTCCTGTGAAGATCAAATTATACAAATCACTTGTATTATCTATTCTCTTGTATGGGTGTGAGGGCTGGACACTCACTGCAGATACGGAGCGAAGGATTCAGGCTTTCGAGCATAAATGTTACAGAAGAATTTTGCGCATTTGCTATAAAGAGCACAAAACAAATGTCTATGTTAGAGAGAAGATAAACACCTATGCAGGCCATCAAGAACTACTTTTGTCAATAGTGAAACGTCGAAAGCTTGCCTGGTTTGGGCATGTAACTCGTCATGACTCCCTTTCGAAAACGATCCTCCAGGGAACAGTCGAAGGTAAACGGAGAAGAGGAAGGCAAAGAAAATCCTGGGCTGATAACATCAAAGAATGGGCAGGACACGGTTTCTCCACACTTGTACGCATTGCTGAGAATAGAGAGCAGTGGAGGACCCTGTCTGCTGATGCTTCCACCATGGCACCCCTACGACCCATGACGGGTTATGAGTTGAGATGAGATGATGATGAGACACATACATTCCTGAGTAAACCAATCAACACCGAAATTTAGTCCCAAACTGAACATTGTATTACGGAAATATCATGACACACAAACATTATATGAAATACAAATATCCAAGGTAATAATTCGTAATTCTTCCGTCAGAATTAAACAACAAGATTCAGCCGTAACATCTAGCCATCTTCTCCGCTCTACACGTAACCTTCCAGTACACCACTCAGTCCAAAACTAATCACTTCGCACTTTGAACTATTCTTCCGTGTTTTGACCCACAATCCGCACGAGGCAAACTCACTTACAAACCAGACTGACTACTTTTCATTCGCTCTTAACATACACACAAGCCTACACAATTTACTGTTCACGCAAACAACCTCTCTTACTTTATCATCCCCCCCCCCCCCACTCACACACATTGACCATTATCATCATCATCAGCGTAATAATCATCATCATCATTACAACGTATGCTCGATATCTGTATTATGCTGACATCATCATCACCATTACAACTTATGCTCGATATCTGTATTACACTGACATCATCATCATCATGTGACAGGAAGTAAAACGTCAACCTGTGCTAACAAAAGGTCATTTCTGGATGACCTTGCAAGACAGGCAGAAGAGGCAGCACTGAGAAATGAACAAAGCCCAGTTTAAAAAAAATACCTAAAATTATCAGTGGAAAACGAGGTACAAACAACATAACGTTAGTAAGAGACAAGCAAAGAAATCTCATCACCACAGCACAGGGGCAGGAAACACGATGGGCAGAGCACTTCAGAAAAACACTGAATACGGAACCACCAGAGACTCAGCTGAATGTCCCTGATGCTGAAAGTGACTTAGAAGTAAAAACAGACATTCCACGAAAAGAAGAAATCATCACAGCTATCAAAGGTTTAAAAATGGAAAAGCGCCTGGTCACAACAATTTAAATGCTGAGTTATTCAAGGCAGACCCTGAACTAGCAGCAGAACTATTAGAACCACTATTCGGACAAGTATGGGAAACTGAGACGACACCAACAGAGTGGAGTAAAGGAATAATTGTCAAATTACTCAAGAAGGGTGACTTTGCAGACAGCAACAACTGGAGAGGAATTACTCTCCTCTCAGATCACAGTAAAATACTAGGCGGGATAATCATCCAGAGAATTTCAAAAGCAGTTGGCCGTAAACTGAGGAAAGAACAAGCAGGTTTTAGAAAGAACAGAAGATGGGCAGATCATATATTCACCATTAGGAATATTATAGAGCAATGCTCAGAATGGCAGAGACAGCTATAAATTAACTTTGTTCATTTTGAAAGGGCTTTCGACAGCATACACAGGGACAGCCTATGGAAAATACTGAGGGCTTATGGAATTCCCAGCTGCATTGTTGCCATCATAAAAAGCCTCTGTTCTAACTTTACATGCAGTGTTGGATTGAGTAATGTAACTTTCGAAGTGATAACAGGAGTACGACAGGGATGCCCCTTATCAACAACGTTATTTTTGACACCATAGATTGGGTGATGCACCAGACAACAGAGGGCAGTCCAAGAGGAATTATATTTTCTACACTGGAAGACCTGGAATATGCAGATGACATTGCACTACTCGCGCATTCACATCAACACATCCAAGAAAAAACCGATATACTGGAAAAGTATGGCCAGCAGGTTGGTCTGAACATCAATCTGAAGAAGACAGAGGTCATGACACTAAATGTGGGCAATCCTGAGCCAATAACAATAAGGAACCAGATGTTAGAACAGACAGACACATTTACTTACCTAGGATGCAAAGTAACACCTGACGGCGGAACAGGCATGGACATTAACAACAGAAAGAATAAAGCAAGAACAGCCTTTGCTATTCTCAACATCGTTTGGAAGTCTTCCCAGTAAAGCACAAATACCAAATTAAGACTGTATGAGAGCTGTGTACTTTCTGTGCTTCTCTTTGGTGCGGTATGCTGGAGAGTAACAGAGAAGGAAATGTTGAAACAGTCCTCCTTCCACACAATCTGCCTAAGGAAAATTCTCCAAATCTTTTGGCCGAATACCATCAGCAACCAAGAACTACTTATTCGGAGTAACCAGGAGAACATGCACACCATCATAGCTGGCAGACGCTGGAGTTGGGTTGACCACGTCCTCAGAAGGGATCCTGATGCCATCACAAGAACAGCTATGCTATGGAACCCCGAGGGAAAGCGAAAGAGAGGCCGACCATAAAACAACTTGGCGGAGAACAGTGGAAGCCGAGATGCAAAGAATGAACCATTGCCGCTCTACAAGACGCCACAAGACGTAATGGCCACTGGCTGCTTTGACGGTTGGCGGCTATGGATCAAAGAAGAAGAAAGAGGAAGAATAAGGTTTTTTTTTAACGGTGAACGCTGAATTCTCTCAACTTCAGCGCCATTACTCAGTAATACTTCTTCTTGCCCGTTACACTAATGTCCGATTAAAGAAACAAAATCTAAAAAGCTTCCCATTCAGGCTCTTGTGACGTATAATGGAAAAGAGTCTACAGTAATCTAAACAGCCTATTGTAACCAAATAGCTACTCTGATTTGCTAGCTAAAACATGCATCAAATCTACCTGTCCTGTCTTTCTGCAGCTCACCCTTTTGTCCCCAGCTCTCATTTCTTTAAACACTGGATAACGCGGTGTTTACAATCTTCTTCGACCTGTCAGTCATATAAGGAAATAAATGTCGCTATGGTTATACTTTTCACTCACGCGAGCTCAGCTATCAATCTTATAATACTAGACCACTGAACAGCTAGACAGTATGTGAAAGTAACGGTAATCGGAACAGAACCTTTAAAGTTCACCTAGGGAAATCTAGAAAATCCCCTAGTACACGTTTGATCTCGAGCACGAGCATTCCAGGGGAAGCCCGCTAGAAGAACAAAAGACTTTTGATCGGTCAAAGCTCCAGACGAAAACTCTGAGAGACCGTGACTATATACATATATATATATATATACATATACATATATACATATACATATATACGTATACACATATACGTATACACATATACGTATACACATATACGTATACACATATACGTATACACATATACGTATACACATATACGTATACACATATACGTATACACATATACGTATACACATATACGTATACACATACACGTATACACATACACGTATACACATATACGTATACACATACACGTATACACATACACACAAAACACAAACAAACATAAACAAAAAAAATACACATACAAAACATAACAAAAAAAAAAAAAAAAAAAAAAAAAAAACAAAAATAAATAAAAATAAAAAAAAATAAAAACATAAAAAAAAAAAAAAAAAAAAAAAAAAAAAAAAAAAAAAAAAAAAAAAAAAAAAAAAAAAAAAAAAAAAAAAAAAAAAAAAAAAAAAAAAAAACAAAAAAAAAAAAAAAAAAAAAAAAAAAAAAAAAAAAAAAAAAAAAAAAAAAAAAAAAAAAAAAAAAAAAAAAAAAAAAAAAAAAAAAAAAAAAAAAAAAAAAAAAAAAAAAAAAAAAAAAAAAAAAAAAAAAAAAAAAAAAAAAAAAAAAAAAAAAAAAAAAAAAAAAAAAAAAAAAAAAAAAACAAAAAAAAAAAAAAAAAAAAAAAAAAAAAAACAAAACAAAAAAAAAAAAAAAAAAAAAAAACAAAACAAAAAAAAAAAAAAAAAAAAAAAAAAAAAAAAAAAAAAAAAGAGAACAACAAAAAAAAAAAAAAAAAAAAAAAAAAAAAAAAAAAAAAAAAAAAAAAAAAAAAAAAAAAAAAAAAAAAAAAAAAAAAAAAAAAAAAAAAAAAAAAAAAAAAAAAAAAAACAAAAAAAAAAAAAAAAAAAAACAAAAAAAAAAAAAAAAAAAAACAAAAAAAAAAAAAAAAAAAAAAAAAAAACAAAAAAAAAAAAAAAAAAAAAAAAAAAAAAAAAAAAAAAAAAAAAAAAAAAAAAAAAAAAAAAAAAAAAAAAAAAAAAAAAAAAAAAAAAAAAAAAAAAAAAAAAAAAAAAACAAAAAAAAAAAAACACACACATAAACACATACACACACATACACACACATATACACACATACACACACATATACACACATACACACACATATACACACATACACACATATACACACATATACACACATATACACACATATACACACATATACACACATATATACACATATATACACATACATACACACACATACACACACATACACACATACACACACATACACACACATACACGCACGCACGCACGCATGCACGCATGCACGCACGCATGCACGCATACATGCATACATGCATACATACATGCATGTTTGTTTGTATTTTTTTTTCACAGACCTAATCCCCAAGTGGACGACCAGCGGTCTTTATTTTATAATGTGTGTGCTTGTACATTGGTACATATAAACTATCTATCAACAATCGTGTAGGATCCATAATGCTACTAGCCTGATGATATTTTGTGACTGTGAATTATAACGACTGGACTTACAAAATCCAGGATATTATTTTTAACAGCCCACAGCGGCGTAGACAAAGTATCCTCATTTTCCCCCCGACATCTGACAGTTGTACTCAAGTGGAGTACCTAGTTTATACACTGTGCAGGACCGGCACTCTGGCAAAAAGTCGGCCGTTAAAATCAATCATCGTCATCCTTAAAATTAGGAGCAAACAGATTATCCGGATACTAGGCGTATCACCTCACTTAAATGGTCAAATCATCAACAATTCTCACACTAGTCACCTGTTTGTATTGATACAAGTACCCAGATAGAATCCCAGACCGAGCGGGAAACTGAAGCCTGTTTCTCCCCCGTCCGCCCATTCATTGCAAGCGTTGTTGCACCGGATTTATCAAGGTGTAATTCCCGTGTCTAGATTTATTCCCCCTTTGTGGACCCCCCATCGGAGGAAAAGTTGATAGTTTAGAACAGTGACGATAGCCATTATCATCATCATCAGCTATACCTCTACCAGGATTTAGCGAGGATTTAGCAAATTCGGCGTTCACCTCATTAGTATTTTTTGGGGACGAACTGGGGCCAATTTTTACCTTCGACAGCTGGAGTTGATACACTAATCACAGTCAAAAGGATTTTAGAGGGATATTCTATATAAACAAAGGATACCACAGACCCACGGGTGAAAGACAATATGTAAGAGAGTGAGAGGTGGCCACTGATTGAGAGAATGTGTGATGATTTTGTTTTGCTGGGGAGAGATCTATTAAGTTGGTTGTTTGATTTTTTTTTTTACTTGGTCTTATATTGCACCAAGATTGTTTATTCCTGTAACCAATTGCCAACCTTCAACCTTTGGGTTATTTTTTTTAGGTTTTCTGCATACGGTGAAGGTGCGCCATTCTTCTTTGTTTTTTTTTTCCCTCTATATGTATGATTCTTGATATCTTTGGGTATTTGATGTTGTAATAAGTTTAGTGATAAATAAACAACAAAGAAATCTAACTCTGCGTGTTGGTCAGATCCTATCCATTTACTAAAGTTTTTCACATGTATGTGTCTTGTTGTCACAAAGTGTTGTGTGTGTAGAGTAACCTGTCTTATTGTAGATAGGGAGGCAAAGACTATCTTGGAAACAAAGCTCAATCGTACGGATAGGCTGGAGGAGAGAAACCTACTTACTCCAGAGACATATCTTTCCCTCAACAGAGGAAGACGCTTTTGCAGCAATTGAACAAATGAAGGAGACATACGCTAAGGTAGACCGGAGAAAAACGAACGAACGAACGAACATTATTGTCAAAGGGTTAATAATTGGCATGGAAGCCCGTCTAACATTCTGTCCTTCCTTCCCTAATCTTCAATACTGATTCCATAAGTACCCCCTGTTTTATATTTGCCCATATACACGCCAGTTAGCAACAGCAAACATTGGCCTCTTTTTTTATTTTCTTTGACAACAGTCGCGAGTATGGAAATAGTGAATGTCTGAGTTTAGACAGAAAATGAATAAGAAATGTGAAAGTAGAGAAAATTTACTCACTAATGAAAATGTGGAGAGAAGTAAGACTTCTGGGAAGAAGAGCAGTAAAAATCAAATATCTGATTTCTACTTCCCAACCATACTCGAACTATGTTTAGGTGTCTTAACCCTAATCCGTCCTCCAAATGTTAAATAGGATATAATCTATTACAGTAAGGACATACAACAGTAAACATCGAGTGACAGTTAGAAGAGAAGGGATTCTGACCACATATTACATATAAATATGTTTATCAAAGGAAAACCATAACACCAAAGAAGATAAGTAATGCCTTCACTATCTCTGAAGGCTAGTCAATTTCAAATCACAACATAGAAAAATAACACCAATTCTTCACTAATCACACCAGCACACGTCTCACTCCAGACTACCAACGTCCGCACACTTTCTCACACCAGGATTGTCAACTTAAAAGAGGTTAGGCCCCCAGCTTCCTTAAGGGAAGCGGCCTGTCCTGTAGGTATAAATCCGAGTAGGTAAGGTAATCCGCGCTGAGAAAACTAACACAACACTCACTGTTCCTCCTAATTTTTTATATTAATTAAAGTAGAGATAAGCTAGCTCTCTCTCTCTCTCTCTCTCTCTCTCTCTCTCTCTCTCTCTCTCTCTCTCTCTCTCTCTCTCTCTCTCTCTCTCTCTCTCTCTCTCTCTCTCTCTCTCTCTCTATCTCTTTCTCTATGCAATCATAATAAAAAATTAGAAGGATTTTTTTTAAACAAACAAAATAGTAATTGACAAAAACATGTATTTAATTAATTTAAAATAAATAAATAAATAACTAAAAAATAAAATAAAATAAGCAAAACAATAGAT
Source organism: Oreohelix idahoensis (assembly GCA_024509875.1). Taxonomy (NCBI): domain Eukaryota; kingdom Metazoa; phylum Mollusca; class Gastropoda; order Stylommatophora; family Oreohelicidae; genus Oreohelix; species Oreohelix idahoensis. The sequence continues at coordinate 379,548 of JAMPIV010003516.1, forward strand.
AAATAAAATAAATAAATTATGTATACCAACACTCACTCATGTGGTCAAAACGTCTACAATTAATCTGTATTTTTGAATGTGTCATCAATCATCGATACAAAAATTACATAAACACATTCTCGCTTATATCCATACATTCTTGGTGGAAAATGAAATAATAATAATAACACTTTCTTACGCACTTCTACAGCAGGAAAAGTCTTTGAGCAGTTTAAAAAAATGTATATCTGCTTATTCTCATACACATCCTCCCATTTAAGCAAACGAAAACATTCACACTACTAAAGTACAGTGGTATGAGGGTACATTCTCACTATTCACATTTCTAAAGTACACTGGCATGCAGGTACATTCTCACATACATTACATTATATAATAATATTACATGGATATAAAATAAATTATTCACATAAAAAAAAACGAGCGTAAGAGGAAAAGAAATGTTGACCTATGGATGAGATGTTGATAGGCAAATGCCATTTCTATGGAGGTAGATTATCAGTGTTGAGGAAGTGTTTGAAAAGTGCTTTGTTAAATGAATATTGTGTAGGTAAGCTTTTTAGGTGGTGTAGGCTGTTCCATAAGTAGGCTCCAGAATAGGCTAGACTCTTTTTGAACAGGTCGATCCTAGGTTTGGACAGACATAACTTATGTAATTGTTGTCCCTCTCTTCTACTGGTTTGAAACAATGATCGTAGGTACGGCGGAGCATTGTTTGATAGAATTGCGTGAGTCAGCTTGGCTTCGTTGTAGAGAGGACGTTTTTTTTAGGGACAGTATTTTGGGTTCTTTTCGTGTCCTTGTGTGTGGTATCGTGCGGTTATCGGTGATCAGACGTACTGCTCTCTTATGCAGGGAGTGCAGTCTCTTTGGGGTGGAAGGAGGGCAACCATCCCATAGTGTAGAGCAGTAATCTAGATGTGTCTGTATATGTGAGGTGTAGAACAAAAGTCTATTGTCTGCGTCTAAGAAGTGTTTTATTTTGGCTAACTGGTACGTCTTTTGTGCTAAGAGTTTGGTTAAATTCCGTACATGGGAGTTCCACGTTAAGCGCTGGTCAATCGTGATCCCTAGAACGTTGTGTTCTGTTACAGTTGCAATTTGTATTGATTCCGCGTGTAGCTGTATCGATCTTTTGGTGCAGTTTAGGAGTTTCTGTCTGGTGGTATTCAACATAGATTTCGTTTTTGCTGTGTTTACTGGCACACAATTCATATTACTCCATTTTGTTAGATTGTCTACATCGCTTTGAAGAGTCGTTTCAAATGCCACGCAGTCATTGTCATTAGTGTAGATAGTACAATCATCTGCAAAGAGGTCACATGTTAAATATTTTAGATGTAAAATGGCAGGTCGTTGATAAACATTGCGAAGAGTAGGGGCCCAAGAATAGAATCCTGCAGTACTCCTGTATCTATCTTCGAGAAATCTGATGTCGAGTTGTTGTGAAGCACTAACTGTTGTCGATCTGCCAGGAATGGTCAATCATGTCAAATGCTTTTTTTTTTTTTTTGAAGTCAACAAAAATAGCACCACCTAATTTTCCATCATTTACGTTCGACAGTCAGTTGTCTACCATTTTGGTGAGAGCTGTGTGACAGGAATGTTTGGGTCTGAAACCTGACTGGCTCTCAATGAGCACGATACTAATGCGAATATAACTAAATCTAAATATCAGAGCAATAATGATAACTGCTGGTAAAACGAATATATACGAGGATCCCAAGGGATGTGCCTCTATTTGTTGGATAAAGGTGACTTGAGCTTCAGGCAGGTGACAATTACTGGCAAGGTGACGATTTTCTGTACAATATGCCAATCTACTCCGGGTTTACTGGCTGTCAATGGGGCTGACAGTGTTGCCGACACAACTGGATGGTAAATGTCGCAGCCCGTCTGGCTGGAGATGTACATCACTGCTAAAATCTGTGAGTATGTACTCCAAGGTGACAAGACAGGATGGCAAAGGTAACGACCCATATGCACTGGAGATAAAGATCCGTATACCGCAATAGGCGGTGAGTAAGCAAGCCACAATGCCTACCTTGAAAGCTGAACAAATGACAGAACGATTGTCTGCCGTGGGATCTATATATATATATATACATATATATATGGCGATAAGTATTATAGCACGTTTCACTAGCTTTGCCCTCAAACAAATGTAATTATCTGATTAACCGTCCAACGTATTAATGCCATTTTTTGCATACGATGTTATATTGGGTTAGACCCAACAAATATATACTTTATATCTGTGCATCTTGTCCAGTTCCCATAAACGGATGAAATCCTTTGATCTTTGTCGGCATACTAATTATTGTGTATCGAGAAAAGAAATTTTACCACTTCATGCACAGATTCTGTGAATTGATTAGGCATAGGCGTGTCTACTATTACAATAATGTGGCCATCACGTTTGCATATGAATACCTGTTGAAGCTGATTTCTTAAATGATCTGCATGCGAGATACTCGTGACATTGTTTGTCATTGACATTTAATGCGCTACCAAACTGGTCCTTCCTTGATCTAATTATTTCAATAGGTATCACCTCTTTGCGGTTCATAAATATCATAATGGAACGTTGCTCCTCTAATGTGCTTGTAAATAACGGTAAGGTCATCTTTAAAGAAATTAAACTTCATCCGAATCATAATCAGATGTCTCTGAGAAATTGATAATCAATCTCGGCTGAATGAAGGACAAACCATCATTCTTCCAATATTCCTCTTCCTCTTGTAACACATGGTTCTCACATTTCTTCCAATAATCCCTGGCTATATTGGACATGGCGGCTTTTATAAGTATTTCAACATCTTTTAATTTGAACGTTCTATTTTCTGTTTCTACCTGTTCCTTAATTTTAGCCCATACTAGTTCTATTGGGTTTAAGTGAGAATGGTAAGGAGGCAATTTTAAACATCTGTGACCATGTTCATGGATTGCCTTGTCTATGTGAAATATCTTTGTATGCTGTGTCTTTTTTACAATTCCAAGTAATTCAGGCTTCAGGGACATTTCGTTGAATGGAATGTTGTTTTTGGTCGGCCAAATCTTTATTACATCTTTAGTACTTGATGAATTAGGAACTTTATCTTCTGGTGCCACAACGTGGTGATATGAAGCATTGTCCATTATCAAACACGACGGTCTATCCAAGGAAGGAAGTACATGATTCACAATCCAATCTTGAAATATCTTGCCATTCATCTCTGTATGATAATCCCTATTATCTGTAGATTTTGAAACAAATGTGAGTTCAGTATTATTTAGAAACCCATGATGGCTGCTTTCTGCATGTGCAATTATTAGGCGCTGTCCTTTGCTGCTTGGTACTAGTCTCTTAGTTGTCCCATCAGATGATTGCCATTTTCGTTCATTACTGTGGTGCGCATTGATCCAAGTTTCAACTAAATACACAAAATCATAACAATCTCTTCTCATTTCTCTGACCTCGCGTAAATATTTGCTTCTCATTGCAACTATATGAGGCTTCTCACAAATAAGGTTTCTACCACCAACATATTTTCTAAAAGTGAATTCCAAACTCCTAATAGTCCTCCATAGCATAGATTTGGAAATTTCAATGTCATTATTCTTTCTTAATCAAATTTTCAATTTCCTTAAAGTCACTGCCTCATTATTGTGAAACATATTGCAAATTTCTCTGCGGATCAATTCTCTGTCAAAATTATTCACCACTCTTGGCCTATTTTTCGTGTGTAAAACACTGGAATTACAAATTTCAGAAGTCGCTATCCAGCGGTGCAATGATCGTTTGCTTATCCCCAAGGCATGAATAGTCCTCTTTTATGGGTTTGAAATGGAATGATATAGTTTTCCTCGAGTAGCTTCATTGAAGAAATACTTTAAAATCCTATTTGTGATTTGCTGTAATGTCATAACATGTACTCGCAGACTCATTTTCCCTACTGAGCCACACAATACTTTTTGTAGACACGCCACTGATTGACAATGTGTGCGTAAAACCGGAAATAAACTGTTTTATGTTCAAGAAGTGCAATTTCACGCAATTTCACGCAAAAATCATGCCAATTTCTTGATAAACCAAACATGAGGTCGTATAATTTACTGTAGACATTTCAATATGTGTGTGTGTGATGTGTGCTGGCAAGTAGGATTTTATATTATATCGCAAAGAAACAAAAATTGAAACCAATGGCCGCATTTTAATGAAAAATTTAATTCATAGGGTCTATACCATTTCAAATTTACACACAAAATTTCACTTATATGCGTTATATATTCGCTGAGATATAGCATTTTGAAGTTGGGCAAAGCTAATGAAACCTTTTTTATAGCAGTATATATATATATATATATATATATATATATATATATATATATATATATATATATATATATATATATATATATATATATATATATATATATATATATATATATATATACCGTATATATATATATAATGAGGTGACAAATATCAAACAAATGCTAGATGTATTCCTTGACGAAACAAGGTGCCCACATAAGACAGCACAAAAACAGGCTGCGACCACGCTCTGTAAAAATACAAACAAGTCAAAAATCTAATTAATAACTGTACAACCCTATCCCTATTGTTTACAAATAAATTACACGTTTCGTTCTTTCACTAGATCAAAACACAACCCACCTTCTCTCATCCGTTCTCACTTGCTGTGCTTAGCCTAACCATTCACACAAGTAAACCCAGCCCTGCGAGAACGCTTTCCAAGCTGCGCAAAGATTTCCCCCGCGGCGTCTAAAGGCTAACATATCCACACCCACTGATGGCCCTACCCATTGTGGTAAAAGGCGAAACAAACGTTAAATATCTAACAAGTTAAATATAAACTAGGAATAAAACCGAATGAGAATTGAGTTAGGGCCCAAGTGATATTTACCAAAAATCAGGATTAACATTGAATGAGTTTACAAAATTAGCGTTTCTCTGAATATCATTATTTATCCCATAGAAAAAAAAAACTCTTTACAGAAAATATAATACACCTGACCAAGTGGAAAACTTTGGTCAAATAAAATATTCATCAGTTCATACTTATGTCTCACGAAAAATCCCCTCCTTGCGTAACTCTTAGCTAATTTTAAATTGATAGCGCGCTTCATAAAAAAATACCAGAGACTCCCGGTCACATAAAAATACTTTACTTAAAGAAATACATATATATATATATATATATATATATATATATATATATATATATATATATATATATATATATATATATATATATATATATATATATATATATATATATATATATATATATTAAAGATGAAATAACGTAACACAGGATCACGACCCTATATGATTAAACTAAAGAAAAACCCCACTTAAATCATTTTAAAAAACGGTGTGCTTACCAAGCAAAGAATCAAAGTCCACACTACATCTGTTATTAGCTTTCAACTGAATAACACTTCACTGGCGCAAAGATCCTCTTACTACGTGATAGAGGCATAGCTCTTAAATAGCAAGAAAAATCTATAGATGTTCCGCGGGTGGTTTTTCCAGCCCGCTCGAGATGAAACAAAACAGACGTAAGATCAAATGAGAAAGCTTTCCCGGCCGCCTCTAGAGACGGGAAAGCGATGTAATATTAGCAACGCTTTGCCGTTCTACCAGCGTCCGGAGTTCGAGATACTAGGCGGAAGCGGCAAAATAAAGGGCAGAAGATTCCCCGTGTCCTCCATAACTCAAAGGATATAGAGTACTTGCCGTTTCTCCCAGAAGGCAGAATAACAGACTTATATGCTAGATGCCGCTATTCCACGTGTAAGGGGTGGACGTTAACCTGACCCATGCAAGATTGACACGGCTAATGCCAGAATTAAGCTATTAAAAGCAATATGACAGAAAAGTTGGCGCAGAAAAAAAAATAGAAAGAAAACAGGGCAGACTACTCACACCAAATGTCAGACATTTCAATCAAGTCATGACATCAACGCAGTCACATTCAACAATGTGTCATAATTTGAGAGCGCTGTCACATTAAACAAACGTCACTAATTCAAACCAATGTCACGTTTTGAAAATTCTGTCAAGCTCAAAAGCGTTACAATATCAGAGTCCCGTTACTTTTAAAAACTGCCCATATGCCTCGACTTTGAAATATATAATCTGATTTAAACGCCACTACTGTAGTAGCACGCTGTCCCATTCAACAAACCTTGACATTCAAGATACCATATTATGGGTGACTATCTTAGAATCAAAGCCGGAAGACCAGACATTAATATCCAAATAAGAATTGCTATTGTTGATGGGAATCGACATTATTGCAATCAGGTAAACCCATAGATGCTCAGTCTTCTTCAGGAATTGTCAAAGGGTACGAATGTTAATTGTTCCTGTTGCAAGCTGGTTGTACACACGGTGCATGCATTATCATACGCCCACCCCTGCTGGTCTTACGTTTGATGCCAAATTCCAGCAAACTTAGCCTTGGTGATTCATCGATTGCAGTGTCATCCTCTAATAGGCGAACCTTTATTGTCCTCAGTATCTCTCCTTTATCGATTTCCAAAGCACCCATTGTGCGTGTTCTTGATGCAAGTCTGTCAGCTCTTTCATTGCCATGTGCCCCTGCATGACCACGACAGTAGATCCACACCGGTTCCTGAATATTTGAGGCTTCTTTGGAGGTTTTCCATTCATCAAATTAGAATACAAAGGTGCCAGAGGTGCAATAATGGAGTTTGAAAATACATGCACATGAAAAGAAATTAAGTCCAATTGTCGAAGAGCAATATATCTTCAAGTTACATGCGAGACAGTCCTGTTGTATGGCACGTAAACGTGAACGAACAAACCAACTTTCAGAAATGTATGCTTGCGCGGAATAGAAGGGTTGACAAGATCACCAATATGGAAACAATGGAAAGAACCAGACAACTGACAGTTAAACAAGAGGTGGTTGGGGGAAGCTGGTGATGGATAGGAAATGCTTAGAACAAAACAGCTGGCAGCATTGCAAAGCAAAATACTTTCAGGAATCTACAGGGTTAAGAGAAATAGAGAGAGGCAGAAAAGCACAAGAAGTAGGGAACTGGAGACACATGAAAGGAACAAAAACTGTACGGGAAAGAACTTAAATAGATAACCCAGGAAAGGGAGGCTTAGCGTGAAATCGTTGACGGCCTATGCTCCATAAGGAACTGAAATGCAACGTGATGAAAGTATATATATATATATCAGTATATTAAAGCGGGAAAAATAAATGACATGGCGAGTGGGGCAAAACTGATGACAACATAGCAAACGGTCGGTTTTTTTTTTTTTTTTTGGTTTTTTTTTTTTTTAAATGGCGATTTAGTTTTACCTACAGTCGTATTTCTTGTTAGGGCACAGCGCCTACAGTCTACGAAATTTTTAAGGCCTAGAAAAGATGGAGAAATTTGCATTACACCAGACACTGTCCTACGAGTGGTATCCGCTCTTTATGCACAGAAGAGTCAAATACTATAGGCTTATAGTTTATTGAATCCAGTTCTTGAGTTGCTGAAGGTTCGATAATAATCTTCCGCCTTCTGCATTTCCTTCATTATGGACAGATATTCCTCAGAGCAATATGCACATTTGGAAAACTTGTAGCAAAATTCACTTCTATTCGGGATTTTATCAGTTCCGCAACAGACTTATTTTTTTCCTTTTCATTTTTTTCTTTTACTACTCAGAGAAAGTAACAAACTCCTTCGAGAAGTCTCCTAAGTCTGATGAGTATATCTTAACTAACTCTCTAGTTTTGAACCATCTTCTGAGAGACATTTGACTACCATGTCAAGTGATTATGCGGCATAGCCTTTTTTTGTAGTTACTGTTACTGTTAGTCTACAAAGCGATAGAAAGCTTGCATTCGAAATGCATCTTGTGCTCTATCTTCTGGCACCAGTACTTGTAAAACTAAAGGACCGAAGGGATGGTCGCCCCGTCAGTTATGAGGATTTATCATTTATAATAGTTGAACCTTGAGCCTCGTTAACTGACGTGTTTTGCAGTCAAATTGTTAAAATATATGACGCATTTTACCACTTTTTAGCACCTGTCAGATTCAGTGCATGTTGCCTATGCATGCCCAAATGCGGCTCTGATTTGACTAAACCTGCACAATGTAGCGTCGCGGTACTGAGGTTCGTTATGGTTGTGTACACTATAGATCCGATACACCGCCATCGTGGGGTCCAAGCTTTGGCACCGAGTTATAAGCTGAGCCGGCAGCGTATCGAATGTCCTTATTTTGTCGCAACTTATCGACGTTTAGCAGAAGTTAGCAACCTGAATAACGTCAAGTGAAACGATAAATAACTAGCGTTTCACGTGAATGAAAGTAAAATATATTGTTCGTGAACATCTTTTAAGTTTGGATGCTGTGAAAAAAAAAAATTCATTCGAACGATTTGCGTTTTCATTCCTAAAATTGGGAATCGTTCAAATTTGTAGCACTTGAAAAGTAGGCAATCGGTAACATTTTCATCCAACATCTAACTGCAGTATAAGTGGTCCCGCGTTATATCGAGTTACGTTATGTCTGGTTTACAAGGTATTTTGTTAAAGAAAAAAACACATTAACTTTGAGACACAACAGACGGTCCATCTCAATACGCAGTATGAACCACTACTATAGATACATTTTGGACAAAAAAATTAAGCCTCACATAAGACTGTTAGAAGACAGCGCAAATTAAGTAGACGATTGTGCATTGTGAAAATAGAAAAGGGTATGTTATAATACACTATTGAGACCTATTGTTTGTCGTGGTTTTAAGAATTTCTATAGAATGGGGCTCCCCGTCCCATGACCAACCCTCCTTAGTCGCTTCTTACTACAAGAGTCGCATGTTATAGTCTTACTATTCTTTGCTCCCTGCCAAGGAACTTATTATGTGTGTGTGTGTGGCTTGTAAATGGATGATGAACCACATTACTTGTGCACGTAATAATTAATCCAACGCTACCGGTGCAGTTCAATGACATTTATTAGACTGTTACACATGTACTGAATATCATTCACGTTGTCAAACACACTGACATAATACGCAGGCTAACATTTGTGACAGGGTAGACGCATAGTACAGAATAAAAACGAATAACAAGGTGGATAAACCACTAGATAATAAGTAGAAGAAAAGATAGTAAAGCCTTAACGAAAATAGAGATTAAGAAAATAAATAAATCGACAAGCAACATCATGATGATAGTGGCATGAATAAAAGTTACATTAGTGCCCAAGGTCAATTTGTTTACTATACAAAATAATACTAAGACGCACTTCTAGTCTAAATATACACATACGCAATAGTTAGAACAACGAAACGTCACGTACGCCAATTCGTTGTTAGAACGCAAGTGATCTAATAAAACATAGTACTATATAAGACTTAGATCAGTTCACTACTTAACCAAATAGCGCCCTGACCTAGAAAATATATGGCATTTTGTTGTGACACTTTATATTTATTCAAGTACTAAAATTACATTCAGTATCGATACTAAATTATTACCTGTAGTTACAATAGTCTAGAAGATTCAACAATCACATGACCGCATTAACCAATGAGAAGTATTGATAAGGAATGAGCTAGACAGACCAACCAATAGGAAATGAGATTGATAAAGGAGCGCCAAAAGGCACTGGTATATAAGGACATGTTTTTTTTCAGTTAGAAGACTTTAATATACCCCAAATATAACCGTTTTGGTTGAACAGGGTATAACTGCAATATAGTCGACTTAAGAGTTCTAGCAAAAATGTAGCGTTGTGAAGACGTATGTCCCCGGCGGTCGATCCGCCCGGCTGGATAGTGATAAGGATTCTGGTACGTGTGTAGTAGGAATCTGAGATAAACTGTTAAGATGGAGGAGGTATCGTTATACAGATAAAGTCTGTAGGCTAGAACCTAAAATCTTGCACCTAGAAGTTAGAGTAATCAGTGAGAGACACGCCAGTTTCCTAGAGTGAGAAGAAGAAATGTCTTAGTGAACAAAACTCAAGCTAGTTGAAGATTACGCGAGCTGCAACCAAACTTCATAAGTCTTAGTTCAACGATATTCAGTAAAGATGCCACGTTCTTAGATTTTATTACTACAGTGTATTGTGTAAAATATCGTGCAGATTTTCAAGTATTATTATTATTTGTGGAAAGTGATTCAGAGGATTTCCTCGTAAGTTGGACAATTTTAACATATTCCTAATGCGATATTATTATCTCTGGCGAACCGCCAGTATTCATCATTGACTGATCGCAACTGTATTGAATTGAAATATTTTTTGTAAGAACTGAGTAAGTTATCAAGCAACTTAAGGAAACAATTTAAGCTGGCTCCCAAAGAAGGAATTTTATTCCCAAAACTGTGTGTTTCTATTAGTCAAGCATTATATGACGGTTATCTTGAACTGTTAAATGAAGACGAATTAGACGAAGGTTTGACTCCTGAGCTTGTAGATGACCTAAATGAATACTATGAATTGCACTTACTTACCAATGAACAAACTGAGCCTACATTCGAAGAGGTATTCGCCAGTATAAAGCAAGAGATTATTGACGAAGGATAACAGAGAGCAGAAGATGCACCTTAAGTAATAGAACTTTCAAGAGATTCATTAAATGAAACAAACTGTAACATATTTCCTGCTTACTCACTTGAAAAATTTGCAAATTTACGTTCTGAGTTTTCATTACAAGATGTTCAATGTTGGGATGAATTTAGTGAGAAAATAAACTAACATTAACTTGACTACTGAACCATCCTGATGTTATTATCGTGCAGAAGTTGAACTTTGAATTCGTTACATTTGATATTTCATATAGTAAAAGACTACTAGTGGAAGAGAAGATCTCACTAATCACAGATCACGCCAGCTCCGGCTATTAACATCATTGAGAAGTCAAGTTTACTCCAGTAAAAGAACCTGGGTTTATTATAACAAGGAGCCAGAATAATACATGCATAATCAGTAGGAGGAGATAGACGCTGCCACATATTGTTAAATGGTTTTCCGTGAGCAGAATTTGGTGACTTTGGATAACGGACTTAACCACCTGTGACATATTGTTAATTTGGTGCCTTTGGTACCAGGATTAAGGTGACACTGTTACACATTGCCTGTAAGAAATAACTTTAACTACAAAATTCACGGACTGGCTTCACTGACGTACAAAACGTCCCTAGATGCGGCATACATGATTGCACCAGTCGATCCATCATTCAGGTGTAAAGCACATTATTTCCGTGATTGGCGGTATGTACCATCGCCAGTTGGGTTCTCCATGAATCGTTCTCTAGTGGGAAAGATCTACGTCTGTGAAATCTCCAATGCAGCTAGTAGGCGGGAAAGATATAACGTCTTATCCATAGTAGCTCCAAAGCGGGACAAAACTCAATACTATAACTGGTTATCAAAGAACATTGACAAAGTTCCTCCAAGAAGGCTCCTAGGCGGGAAAAGCGTCGCCCTTCTGAAAATACTAGTAGGTAGGACCTCTACCACAACACAAATACTTATCACAGCTGTGGTTTCCCCACAGTCACAAAATACGAGCACGTAGCTTGGCAACAAACCACAGACTGTCCCCAGTCACATTCGAGCACTCTCTCAGTCACCAAGATTTGTGTTCACTAAACACGTTTTCCCCAAGCGCACACACAACTCACAAATCAATGACTCTCAGTCAGACATGAACTCAGACCTTGAGTTAAACTTAAACAAGTGGTGACACCCTCAGTGATCCTTACTTACACTCAATCCATCATTCGCCCACATGAAATCGTTCGGTGACACTCCCCTTTTAGGCCCCGGCAACACACGATCTGATGGCACGAAACAGGAAAATTTGGCTTAGGTTTGTTGAGAGCGTATGCTCCTTGAGTAGCTGAAGGATAATGATCATGACACTATTGAGACGCACACAGTAAAAGAGACTGGTCGTGATGGGTTCACACCATGCTTTCTTTATAGGCAGCCTGTTAGAAAATCATACCACAGCAACAGGCTATCACCTGACTAACCTGAGAGGTGTTGAGAAGCGGAGTGCTAATTTACGGCTGTCAAGCGGTCATGCAAGCAGGAGTCTGCCACCTACGCTTTCAGTATCTCACCATTCACCATCAACTTCAGACGCATCAAGTATCTTCCCTCTCCTTTTACTTTTTTTTGGCCTCTATATAACATTAAAAAGCCAATGCATCAGTCTGCATACAGGACGCGTGCACCAAGGCACCTAGATGCTTTTGAGGTGGCGGATTCTATAGCAGTAGGTTTTACATGGTGGAGTAGCGGCTAGAGCGGGGTTGCCAGCTCAGCCCCATGCCCAATCTCACTTTAATCGCCTCTTACGACATGCACGGGGGAGGCGATTGTCATATTCTTTGTCTCATCAGAGAAACCTCCGACTGTGAACCACGTTGTACACATCTGTTCGCATTTAGGCATCACTTTAAATGATAACAACAGAAGACAAAAACATCTTTTTTTGTTGTTTTTACATTAATCACCTCTACTCTTATTAGTAAGAACTATTACACATTCGACAATATGTTTCAGATGTAACATCTTACTTGCCCCTGAAACAGGAGAACAGGAAATAATTAGGTCATTCATGTCCGTCCAAAATGTGTCGCCTAGTCAAGTAATCTCTTATCCATTGCTTGTGCACACAAAATCTGTCTATGAGCGAGTAATTTTTATCGCCAGGCACGGCTTGAGCAAACAACTCTACGCGAAAACTGAGTAGACCCATTTGGGTTTTACCTGCGCTAAACTCAGCCAAGCTGTGCGGCGCCAAGCAAATGTGATGCCCTATCACCAACAAGGAGTGTCAAATGATTTGACAATATCAAATATCTGCTTGATACGAGCAGAAAGAAATGTGTCGACCCGGAAATTCCAGGTAATCAGTTCGTACAACAATTTAAAATGAGTACTGCCGTAGTGGAGAAGAGATCGAGAAGAGGTCGCCCAATCCATCCTGTGACAATTGAGAAAACCTGCTGATAGATTTTCGAGACAATCTTTGAACCCCCAGAATCAGAGAAGTAGAGAGACCAAAGAACACTTGGGAAAGAGAACAGGAGACAGACATAAAGGGGATGAATAAGGCATGGGACAGACCTTGACCTGAAGACACGAGACATTAAGACTTGGCATAATTCTTTTGGAGGTCTATGCTCCCTGAACAGTTGAAAGGTGAAAGAAAAAGAAGAAGAACCGTCAACAATCCTCTTTAGATTTTTCTTTTAAATCTATCTACTGCTACTGTTAGTTCTGACGTCATCCCCGTGGCTCGTAGAGAATAATTACCAGCATGTCGATCTTCAGCATCGTCATCCAGTGGTGGATCTACATTTTGGGGTCCTGAAGCTTGAACTCTTGGAGGGGTCCCTTTTATTTGGATCCATAGATGGATCTTGAGAAGGCCGAGGCACCTTGGAGGGTTAAAGTGTGATGATGATCATCACCGTCATTATCGTCAACTAAGTCAGCAAATTGATCCTTCTGATCCTCATAATTATCAACATCAAAATTATCCCCACAACTATAATCTACGTTATCATCATGAGTATTATTATGTCATCATTATCATACTCCACATCATTATAATTATCGTCATCATCTCAGTCCTTATCATTATCATCAACATTAACATCAACATTATTATTGTCCTTGTCATTCTCAACAGCTTCATCATATTCAACATCAGAATTATCTATTCTTCCAACTGATTTTATTCCTTTGCCTTCATATTTCCCACACCAGGAAATCGCTGATCCCAACAAATGTTTAATGGAGCTAGAAGCCGAGAGGCGCCATGCTAAAAAACGGGAGTCCTTGATAGGTTCAAATTTGAGGCACATTGACAGTTTGGAACGCAAACTTTTTACTACAGAACGTTCAGAGAGAAGATTGGCCGCGAACTTCAGGAACATTGCTGCCTCTCTCAAGTCTTTGAAGGTACTTTTACGGTGCATTCTTTTCCCCTACAGGCGAGGCTGCTTTAAGAGAAGCTTAAGTTTTTCACTCCGAAATATATATCATCATTTCGTTTGTCGCCCCTTACGGTACAAGGACGCTTCACTGTAGTTCGTCAATTTGCAAATGGCCTCCCCTTAAACATTCATAATCTCTTGCAGAAGTGATTTTGTAGCGTTTTTTTTTTTTTTTTTTGGGTGCAGTATAACGTTGCCAGCCACAGCACAACTTCATGTTAGTCGTCTCTTATGACATGTCAAATGGAACAAAGTAATGTATGCTTGTTACATATGTCACGGGATTTGCCTCCCCTTTGGTCTGCAGTAGTGGTCCACCAGTGACCAAAACTCAAGAGTATTCAAAATGGGTCTTCAAAGGTGTCTACCTTCGCACAAGATTACTCTTGGCAGAGTTGCTGATAGAACGATAATGCTGCTTCTATCTCAAGGGTGTGTTCACAAGATATTTCAGAAGTCAAGAACAAAGCTGCATAGGGCAGAGCAATATTAACTTATATCTGATACGACACCTTTTGTGATGATTTAAGCAATGGTGTGGCTTGTTCGAGCCCCCAGCTGGTTTAATCCAGCGAAATCCTTTTTATAAGTATTTTTGGCTCTATGGCTGTAAATATATGTATATATATATATTAAAGATTTCAGACCATACATACGCTTTCTTATCTATAAGAACTGAATCAACTACGAATTTGTAAAATATCATTTAACACATGTAATAATCAATTAGTCTTTAACAAATTTAAATACATATGGATGAAAGTGACAGAGAGTTTTAAAATTGTCTTCACTGAGACTTAATTGTAGACTGATAATTGTTATAATAATAAGGCAACATTAGACAAATGTATGACGGTATAAAGAAAGCACTTGGCCCCCATAAAAGTAAGACGGCACCGCTAAAAACCATCAGCGGAGAGAAGCTAACCGATAAGGGTAAGCAGATGGAGAGGTGGGTCGAGCACTACTCTGAGCTTTACGCTAGAGACAATACCGTTACGCCTGCAGCCCTTGATGGTGTCAACAGTCTGCCAACTATGGAGGAGCTGGATGCCGAACCAACATTAGAGGAACTCAGCAAGGCCATTGATAGCTTGGCCTCTGGCAAAGCACCAGGCAGTGATGGGATTCCTTCTGATTTAATCAAATGCTGTAAGAGCACGCTATTACATCCCCTGCATAGGATGCTGTGCCAGTGCTGGGAAGAGACAACTATTCCTCAAGACATGCGAGATGCCAAGATTGTAACACTGTATAAAAATAAAGGAGACAGAAATGATTGCAATAACTACAGAGGCATCTCTCTTCTTAGTATTGTTGGTAAGGTTTTTGCCAAAGTCATCTTAATGCGACTACACAAGTTAGCTGAGCGCATATATCCAGAGTCACAGTGTGGATTCCGAGCTGGCAGATCAACAACAGACATGATCTTCTCTCTCCGCCAGCTTCAGGAAAAATCAAGAGAGCAGAAAAGACCATTATATATCGCCTTTATAGACCTCACAAAAGCATTCGACCTGGTTAGTAGGGATGGACTCTTTAAAATCCTCCTGAAAATAGGCTGCCCTTCTAAAATGCTGGAAATGATAAAGTCATTCCATGACGACATGAAGGGAACAGTCCAATACGCTGGAAGCACGTCACAGCCCTTTGATATACGAAGTGGCGTTAAACAAGGCTGTGTTCTTGCTCCGACCCTCTTCGGAATCTTCTTTGCCTTACTCTTGAAACATGCATTCAGAGATGCAACTGAAGGAATATGCCTTCACACTAGGTCAGATGGCCGTCTGTTTAATCTTTCAAGGCTGAAGGCAAAAACAAAAATCAGAAGGGTCACTATAAGAGACTTGTTGTTCGCTGATGATGCTGCAGTCGTCACTCAAAGCCAACAGGAGCTTCAGAGCTTGATGAATCGCTTCACTAAAGCATGCAAGGACTTTGGCCTCACAATAAGTCTAAAGAAAACGAATGTGCTGAGTCAGGATGTGGGTGCTGCACCAGTTATCACTATCGATAACTATGAATTGGCAGTGGTGCACCACTTCACATACCTAGGGTCTACCATCAATGACAAACTCTCACTGGATACAGAAATCAATAGCCGCATTGGCAAAGCTGCAGCTACCTTTGCCCGCCTCACATCGCGTGTTTGGGGAAACTCTAAACTCACAATGAAGACCAAAGCTGCGGTATATAATGCCTGCGTCACCAGCACATTCCTATATGGCAGCGAGACCTGGACGACCTATGCTAAGCAAGAAAGAAGGCTCAATACCTTCCATTTGCGGTGTCTACGCCGCATCCTCGGCATCTCGTGGAAAGATAAAGTGACAAATGTCGAGGTGTTGTCACGTGCTGGCCTTCAAAGTATGTATACGCTTCTTAGACAACACAGACTTCGCTGGCTTGGCCATGTTCGCCGCATGGAAGATGGTCGCATCCCAAAAGATATCTTCTACGGACAATTAGCAGATGGCAAGAGAACAGTTGGGCGACCACAGCTGAGGTTCAAAGATGTGTGCAAGAGAGATATGAGGGCACTGGACATGGATCCAGCAACATGGGAGGATGAAGCTGCCGATCGCACTAAGTGGCGATGCTATTTACGGCGCCACCTCAGATTGGGCGAAGAGAGGCTCACACAAGAAGCAGAGGTGAGGAGAAAACGTCGAAAGGAGCACCAGGAAAATAAGCAGCTGAGGGCTGTCACCTCAGGGGCGCATTCCCATTGTCAGTTATGACTGAAGGGGCTATTATTATTATTATTATTATTGTTATTGTCTGTTGCTTGTGCCTGTTACAAAAAAACGTAACTAGCTGAGTAAGGCAATGGTTGGTTGTCAGGTCTTTTGTAATGAGGACTCTTCTCTAAAGGCGTCTAGATGAACTTCACTCCTAATGTCAAGGTTGGTGTCTCCACAACGTGTCCACTGTAGGTAGTTGGTGTCGAACCAAGCTTCTTGAATCACAAGATAGTGGCGAAGACACTTACTTCAGACTGGTCTCTTGTAAGTGTAATTTCGTACTGCGAACTTTAAGAAAAATAAAAGAACAAATGATTCTGCTAAGTAAATTTGTAGGACGAAGATTAACAGGCGCATTGTCTCGCTGTGCACCCACCAATGTTGGCCTCTCTGAATAATTATTTTCCTGAGTATGCACAGTATAACTCAGGGAATATGATTAGAAATCACCGTTATTCTTTTGGTTACTTTAATCGGGAAAATGTGTCTGGACAGCGCGAGTGCAATGGCTGATGCCTGAATTACAATTAACAAGGTACATATATCTCACCAAAAGATACTATACACTCTAGGAACATGTGAGGTAATCATCTCACTGCTCCATTCTGAGTCTGGGTCGCTTCTGCTTTCGCTTTTCTGAGCTAACTAGCAGAAAACAAACACAAGTGCTTGCTGTAGTGGTTTATGAACATGCCTTGTATAACCACTTAGCAAGTACAGACACGTCAAAATTCACTTGGTAAAATAAATATTTACGCTCATCACAAATGGGAAATATAATCTCCTGGCACGGTAGAATGGACACAGCAACATTTATTAGCTGCTTCGAACCTGTGGTCTGGGGTAGTTTCAGATTCCGTCTTATGACTTTTGTTCTGATTCCTTAAGTCTCCAGTCTTGGTATTTAGAAATGCGGGTATTCTATTCTAAGTTACAAAGATGCCCAAATACTTCGTCTTTCACTTATAATTTTGAAATCTAGTCCGATGTCTCTATGGCTCCTGGGAGTTGCTAATTTGACGTTGCGATGCAGTCTGATTTGTGTCTCCGATTTCGCTAGATTGTATTTCCATTTCTCAGTTTAAGTCACGTATGGTATTTCCGACAAACTTTCAAATAAAAAAATTAATTCTATTCCGGCTCTCAAATTAAACCAATCCTGTCTCTTTAGAACTATGTGGGTCGGAGTGTTATATTATTACTATCCCCCGCGTGTTTTAAAATATCAATTTTAAAATTTAAACTCGTGACCTCCTTCAAATATGACAGTCATACTTCCGATTGCACTAGTGCAAACTCACAAACACATCGGTGAACTTATTTCCTGGCTAATACCTTCCGCCCGTATTGTCTCCTCTGACAGGTTATACGTACTATTGCTACAGAGATGGGCCAGCGGAAGCGATTACATATTATTACCTGTGTTTGCGTACATCTCCCAGACGGATTTCTTAGACAACCAATGTGGCTTGCTTTACGTCGATCGTACGAGACTACCTTGTATCACCATGACCGCCTGTATCAAAGATGGCTAGACGACTTAAGTGATGAAAGTATTATCCGCTGACTAGTCTAATTAGCCATGTAATACTACGATTCACCTGGTGAATCGTAAACAAGTCTAGGGAGTGGTGAGAGCAAACAATGTAAGTGCATAAAATATGCCAAATAATAGGAAGATGAGGAAGGGAGAAAAGGTCGGAAAAGAACACGCATAAACGTTTATAACACATAAGGAAGGGAAACCACGAGGCCTGTAAACAGTAAATTAATATGAAACAAATATAAAGGTATGTTATAAGGCACTCGTAGGAAATAAAGAAGTAGAACACTAGACAACAGAAAAACAACAGATATGAGTGGCTTACCTAGGATTTGAACCCTGGACCTTCCGTGCGACAACACCGCCTAGCTATGCAAGCGAATCACACTGTCCTCCCTGCCATCTACGCATCCCCAAAAAGGATGTTTCAATGACAGGTCATTAGTGCGAACCTCTATACATAACACCGGAAGTTTACCATGGGCAGTTCAGCCTATTAATGACGCAATCACTTCTGTTGTTTCCCTATATATCAGTATTGGTCAGTCCAACAAAACAAAGACCTTAATACTGTGTCTAGTATGATAGTAGATTTAGAACAGTAAGAACAGGACAGAGGGTAGGTTTGGTATTGTATAAACATTTATAACACATAAGGAAGGGAAACCACGAGGCCTGTAAACGGTAAATTAATATGAAACAAAAATAAAGGTATGTTATAAGGCACTCGTAGGAAATAAAGAAGTAGAACACTAGACAACAGAAAAACAACAGACATGAGTGGCTTACCCAGGATTTTAACCCTGGACCTTCCGTGCGACAACACCGCCTAGCTATGCAAGCGAATCACACTGTCCTCCCTGCCATCTACGCATCCCCAAAAAGGATGTTTCAATGACAGGTCATTAGTGCGAACCTCTATACATAACACCGGAAGTTTACCATGGGCAGTTCAGCCTATTAATGACGCAATCACTTCTGTTGTTCCCCTATATATCAGTATTGGTCAGTCCAACAAGACAAAGACCTTAATACTGTGTCTAGTATGATAGTAGACTTAGAACAGTAAGAACAGGACAGAGGGTAGGTTTGGTATTGTATAAACATTTATAACACATAAGGAAGGGAAACCACGAAGCCTGTAAACAGTAAATTAATATGAAACAAATATAAAGGTATGTTATAAGGCACTAGTCTAAACGTATCGTCACATTACGAAACTTCAAAAAAAAAAAAGTGATAAGATCCGAACCTTAACCTTTAACACTATTTGGAAAAGCAACAGAAAATACCTATCGTCAATCTTCTGAGAAACACTATCACGCCCTCATGAGTTACACCACATTTTAAGTCAAAACAGCAAAAACGTGAAAATTGGTATTAGTCTGTGTTCAGATAATTCATATTGTACTGAATATAAATACGTGAAATCATTTGTCGGAACACATGCTAAGTCGGTGTAATTTGATTTTGTGAATTTTCTTCAGAAATTGTGCTTTTCCTATGAAGAAAATCTTTGTCTTTCTCAGAACTTTGTTTTTTGGTTAATAATGTTTTTATAACTTGCACAGTTGTTAGTCAAACAATATGAGATTTGGCACAATTACTTGCCATTGGATAATAAAACTTTTATCAGATCCTATTTTTGATATCATATCAAAATGTTGACATTTTGCAAATAATGTAAAACTATGAAAAATGTTTTATATTTTATTTTTACATACAAATTTTTAAGTTCTGTATTTCAGGATCTACTTAAGTTATCAAAAATCCAATCTGACAAACGTTTTAAAATATAATGATAAATATTGGGTTTAAATTTGGTATTGATAGCTAAATAAATAAAAAAGGCTTTGCAAAATGAAATAGAACAATATAATCCAATATGGCCGCCGTTTCCATGGCAACCAATTATGTAATACCATCAAACTCTTCATTGTGCGTATCTGTGATTGATGTAGGTTAAGTATGCGCATTTTCCTTGAAATCGTGTGATTAATAACGAAAATAGCATTTCACTGTAGCTCCTCCCCTAAAGAGTTTAGGGGGGGGGGGGGGCGGAGTGGCTCAGAGGTATGGCGTCCGCCTCTAATTCTGAAAGTACCGGATTAGCTCCCAGCACAGGGAATATAATTCATGGAGCTTTTTTTTCTGAACAAGTGGTTCCTAATGATGCCATACTCTCCCTGATCTTCTAAGTAGTGAGATCGGATGCCTAGCCTTCTCGGAAAAGTGCGAAAAAATAGAGGTCTCGTGTGCAAGTTGCGCACATTAAAAATCCCTCCGCAGTTTGACATCATAGAGAGTAGGCCATACGGCCGCTACCCTATCAAAATTTAAAAATTAGGAACATTACCCACTACAAAAATATTTATAGAATGTGTGATTCATGTCTACATATTGGGATCCTTGCCGGTGCTGCGGAGATCGTGCACTGTGCTGAGATCCTCCTTGTGTGATCTAAGGGAGGCGATCGGAGCACTGATGGAGTTGCCCGTGTGCAATATAGATGCTTCTTCAAACCAAAACCAAAACCAGAGAGTTAAGGTATATTCTGCTCCCAGACATGCAAGACTGTTTAAGATATCTTGTATACCTGACAACATTTTTGTTTTACATTTGGACATGCATCTTAATATAACCGACAGCCCTTGAGTTCAGTTTAAATGGAGCAAGCCTCGCCAAAATGAGGCAAAAACCCCTTTTCACAAAAATGTATGGCAGGTACACGCTTGTTGTATCAGGGATTATAAGTCAAGTTGTAACTCTGTAATGACATAAAATGCTCACACGTAAATTCTCAGCTACGAATCTCATATAATAGTATGTCTTTCTTTTAACTATGGCATACAGCGTGGTCCTAAATAATCTATTTCAGAAGACCTAGCATAATTTCAAAAATCGCGTAATTCAATATTATTGTTTTTTAATAGTAGACTGTTAAAGTGGCTCTTCGCAGTATTTCAAATTTGGCACATAAATTTAGACTTTATTGATATTTTAAATATCGCACTATTTCAAATTCGCATAATTCACTTTCACATAACGGCACTGTACTTTGCTTTTTGCTTGTTTGTTTGGTTTTATTTATTATTTATTTTTTTTCAGTTTCTGTTCTTTTCATATATGCTTTTTTTTTTGACAAAATGTTGGTGTTATTGTTCTGGTGATTTCATGCAACTGCTGCTTACATTATTTCTTCACAGCCACTGCTGTCTGGTGTAAATATAGGTGACTTATTTATTCCCAGAACGAAATCACTAAAATAGAGTCAAGCATGCGAGAGTCAAATCTGAAGAACGAGCGTCTGATGACCGTCCAAAGGGAAAACGAGGCACAAATTACTGATCTGGAGGATCAGATGCGCCAACTGAAGACAAATGAAGAGGTAATGTGATCAAAGCCCAGTTTGGTTCCCGGGGGTTTATCAGGAGACACAAAAAACATAAGCCTACGTCTCAATCATTTATGTCGTAAGAGGTAACTGAAGCTGGCAACTTCACCGAATAAAACAACTTGTCAAAACGAGACAAAAATTAGAGACATGGAGCACGAGATACGCCAGTTAAAGATAAATGAAAGTGGTCATGTGATCAATGCCCAGTGTAGTTACCGGTGGTCTCAGGGGAGACAAAACGAATAGAACTACCATCTCCCACAGCATGTCGTAAGAGCTAACTCGGGCTGGCAACCTCACCATATAAAACTATTTGCTACAGGAACCACCGCTGGAGCACATGATTGCTTTGGTTTAGGCCTCCTTGAGAGGATCAGCTGCAGTGTTGACCTATGCTCCACGAGGTGCGAAATGGGAAAACATAAAAGAAGAAGAAGATGAAAAAAGACTGTGTAACGTAAAATTGTTTCACAGGTAACAGTGGTACTGATGAAACTGGCCTGTGGGTAGCATATCACAAGGTCTTTTATACTTGGGCATACGACTTAATTTAACCTATGGATCTTGAGTTTAGGTTGATCGAGACGCGCCTCGCCAAAAGAGACAACACTTCTATGACAATGTTTTTAAAACACTTCTGTGTAGTAATGTGGTGCTTTCGGGTGCTAACGTACTAAGGAGGACCTCGAGACAATATCACAGAAATGAAAGATCATGGATGGATATACCTGGACATGGATGAGAGAGTTCAAGAGACAGATGAATTGTATACTATTATAACCCATCTATGGAACGGAATGCATTCCTTGACTGACAGATGATCAATATACACCACAGTGAGTTTGTGTTCTGGGGATGCGCACAGCTTGAAACATGCTTTCTAATAAGTCAGGTTACTTGGAAACAATGTTCTTTGCAGTACTGCAGGTAGAGGAGGGAACAATAGTACTAAAGTGACTGGATCAGAAATATTACAATGAGACAAAACGTTGTAACTTCACAATGCTTTTAATTAGTAGAGATGCAAAGGAATAAGCTATTTGATGAACTTCAGCATGAAATGATGTCCTCATGCTAAGAAGCGTACAGAGCGTTATGGTTTTTTTTTACTACGCCAAGTTTACACAGTATTGAATTAGAATGTCCATGGGCTGAATGTCTGCTAAAATGAAAATATTACTTTGTTCACTATGTATATAACTTACTTGTTATAAAGATATGACCTTTAGAATCTTTACTTAATATACACATAAGACCATTGGAATGTTAATATAGTTATTATTGCATTATTTATCACTAAGATACCGATGTATATATAGTGTAAATGGTCGAAGTGACCTCCTGAAGTCCAGCCCCATGCACATGTCGTAGTATTGGATTTCTAGGCCCTGGCGAAGTACAGTGTGGGTTATCCCATGAAGGTTGCCATGAAGGCCGAACCAAGTCCCCCTGAAAAGTCGCTGGTCAGCGGGGATATGGCACTGTTGAACTGGCCTAGCAGCCTGCAGTGGTTACTCAATTGCTAAGGAGACTAAATAGGAGCATAAACTGACTTATTTCGACGGGATTAGGACCGGAAGCTTTATAGGACTGGGAAAAATGAATTCGTCTAAAATGAATGTTAGTGGGCTTGGTGACAAGGAACCTTAACTAAAATAGCTTCAAGAAAAAAAACCAAACTAATATTCAAATACTAGGCCTTGTAGATGTAAAAAAAATAGAGACACGATATCAATGAGATACACGATAATTATGTACTAGTGTGGAATGGAATAGATAAGAAGGAAAGAGCAAAGCATGGAGTAGCATTCTTAGTACATCCCGACAGAGCAAAGTCCATCACAGAAAAAGGATATACTGTATATTTGAGAGATTAATACGTATGTGTCGCGAGTATGGAAATAGAGAATGTCTGAGTTTAGACAGAGTATGTATGAGAAATGTGAAAACATAGAAAATTAAAGTCAGTAATGAAAATATGGAGAGAGGTCGCGACCACCTTTTATAATAGCCAAGTAACCTGCGACACACCCCCCCCCCCCTTTTCCCCCCGCCACATTTGCATAAAATGCATTTTTAATAGGGTAACATTAAAATATATTTTTCAGAATATAATTCTAACCAAATATTTAATTAACCTAATATTTAATACGATGGTTGTACTTGCACCTGGGCGATCAGCTTCAATATTCGGGGCTGAGTGTTTGTTAAAGCCAACCTCATATCATCATCAACATTCAGTCTGTTTCTTGCCTTTGTTTTGATATGAAGAAGCGTTGAAAATCCACTCTCGCAGAGATATGTAGAGGCAAATGGAATTAAAACTTGGAAGGCAAGCATGGTGACATTTGGATATGACTGATACATAACACACCAGACCTGAGTCAGCAATTTTTCATAAAACAAATTAGGTACCGAGGAATCTTTCCGCAGATCCAAGAATTAATCCTGTACTTCATCAGGAATGCTGGCTACATTCAGGGAAGCAGGGAATGGATTTCGTACCAGTGCAGCTTCTTCTTCCGTAAGCTCAGGGAAGTACCGCTGAAATTCCTTTTCAAGGGATTCACAGTGCCCAGTAATCTCCTCCTTCAGATTCTCTTCCAGTTCACCTTCAGATTCCTCTACCACACTGCAGAGTTTTTCAAAGATTGTCTTGAAATTGGATAATGTGTATTACCTTTCCCTGAAGTTTCAGGTTCAGCTTATTTAGCTGGTCTAACATGTCTGCTAAGTAAGCTACTCTTTTCTTCCAAGCTTCATCATAAAAGTAAGCCGCATGTTTCACTTCCAGGAACAACTTGATTTCATCTTTCAACTCAAAGACACGATTGACAACATTTCCTTTCGAAAACAAACGTACAGTAATGTAGAAAAGAAGAACCTCGTGATCAGAATTCATGTCTTTACAGAGTTCTTTAAACAGAAGGGTGTTGAAGGCTCCACATTTGATGTAATTCACAATTTTGATCAGGGAATCAAGTACCTCTTGCAGAGTAGCTAGAAGAGTCTTACTGGCAAGAGCATATCGGTGAATCATGCAGTGAATGTCTTTTGCTTGGGGAGCAAGTTCTTTCATTTTTGTCTGAAAGCCCGACTTTGACCCTAGCATAGCTAGTGCTCCAACTGTACAAACCCCACATTCGTTTTTCCACTGTAGTCCTCCGGTTTCAAAAACGGTATTTATCTTCTCCATAATATCTTCACCTTTTGTAGTAGTTTTGAGTGCACTACAAAACAGGAACTCTTCTTTGATGTCATCTGAATGAATGTTTTTCACGAAGACAAGCAACTGAGAACATGAACTTACTTCCGTTGATTCATCAACTTGAAAAGAAAACAATGGAGAAACTTTGATTTCGTTCAAAACCTGCTCTTTCACGACTACCGACATATCTTAAATGCGCTTCTGAATAGTGTTATTGGACAGAGATATTTGTCGCATCTTTATCTCGCTGGCTTCCCCAAGAATTAACTTCACCTTCTTCAACATGCAGGGTTTGATGAGCGTTTCTCCAATCGTGTAAGGTATTTTTTTGTTTGGCAATTTTCAATACGACTTCATATGATGCTTGCACTGCTGCTGTGCTCAGTTGCTGAAAACTTCCTGTAGGATCAAGTCTCTGACGTCTGAGACCAGATTCATTGCGTCGGAAGAACTCCAAATCCTTTTTAGTATGTTCTAAATGCTTTGTCTCTAAGTGACGTTTCAGTTTTGAAGGTTTCCTAGATTCAGCACTGAGAACAACATTGCACAAAACGCATTGTGGCTTCTCTATGCCATTGGTGATCAAGGTGGTAAGACAAATTGTAGATAGTCTTCTGAATATTTATGTTTTTTCTCCATGGGTACTGATTTCTGAAAATATAAATAAAAATTAATTCGTTTTCGCGAAGAAAAAAATTTTATTTTTTTATTTTTATTATTTATTCGCGTTTCACGAATTTTATCAATTGTAATTGTCATGCCAGCATCTTCCACCATAATCCACATCAAGCCGAGAACGAAAAAGAATATGTAACCAATTTTTATCAAATCGAGAACGTGAAAGAACATCCCCACTTATCAGTAAAAAAAAGTATAAAAGGGGAACCCCAACACAACCCCAAGAATTCAGCAGTACAAAAGCGCCAAGGCAGCACAGCGAGAAGAAAGACACGACGCTCACAACCTCAAGAGGACCTTGGGAAGAGGAACCCCCAAGGAAAACTAACACGGTAGAATGCCTTAATAAAAGTATAGTTCTAAACTATTTTTTTGGGGAAGTCCTGGATACAGGCCAGTAATATTTTTTATCAAAATAAATGTTAAATAATGTTTAGTGTTAGTCACTTGGCTCACTATTTTATTAAAATAATACACCTATTAATACTAATAATATAACAATAAAAATACTAATAAATAATTAGCCACATAAATTATTTTCCGTCGGGAAACGATAATAGCGATGCAGAAAGCCGACAGACATAACGGACTGATGTCGACCTACTGACGCTCTTTAGATTTTAGAAAGTGCAAGCAGTCGCTAACCCGCGCTCGACAGCGAGTTGCTGGTTTCCATCATGGCGCCAACTAAAGGGGGTTGACTATTGGCGAACTAAGTTCGCGCCAGTTTGCATCAGACGGCCCATCGCGGACATTATTGAATTACATCATTGTAATGATGACGGCGTCAGCAAAACATACGGGGTGATCTTCAACTGCGTTAAGAGGGCAACTCACCTTTATTCGACAGTCTGTATTCGACAGTGTTATTCAAACCTCGAGACACCGATTAAAAATGAATTTTGATATTGAATTTTGCATCACAGTGAATATTTTTTTCAGTTTACTATTTGTAACATAGAATTTTATTCTAATGATTACACTGCATTTGCATATTTTATTTTTAGGAAGTGAATCTAGGTCCGCCGCGGCAGAAATTTGATAAAGATATTAAGGCCCGCCATAGAAAATAATTAAAATAATATAAAATGTTTAATATATATGAACACGGCGGGCCTTTAATATTTTTTAAGTATCCGCCGCGGTCGACATTAAGTCACTTCCTTTCCTTTATCAAAAGTCAGTGTTGCAACCACTAGTAGAATATTGCAGTGTAGCCATATTTAAATAAATAAGTGTTGAAAACCTTCGTGGCGAAATTTCCTATTTAAAAAATTGCAACTAAAAATAACCGCGGCAACCCCCCAGAAAACACTTTGCGGCCTCCTTGGGGGTCGCGACCCACACGTTGGGAACCCGGGCTTTAAAGCAATATTATTAACCCAACCAAGTGGGGGAAAAACTTGGTAAAAATTAACTTTACACCGGCTCACTCTTTCTGACTTAAGAAAACCCGCGCCTAGCTAACACTTAGTGGTTCACTTAATGAAATTCAGAGCATCCCGGTCACGAAAAAATTTACCTTGAGGAAAAAAGAATGTATATATATTTAACATGAATTCAAGTAACACGGGATCTCTATTCTATTAGATTTTACAACACACTGTATTAAATAAGTAAATGTGTGCTTTCCGAATACACAGTATTTCTTGCACTACAACTGCTATTAAGCTCTGGCGCAGAATATCACTTTGTCCAGTGGTATTGAGTGGTACAGACACTTCGCTTAAATAGTAAGATAGAGTCTGCAGGTGGCTTTTACACATGCACTGGTGAAATAAATTCAGACGTAAGACCTAGGGGAGAGATTTCCCCGGCAACTCAAGATACAGGAAAAGAACGTAATCTTTCGCAACGCTGCCGGTTCTACGAGTGACCGGTGTTTGCGGGACGAGACGAGGGCGGCACAAATAAAAGAGGAGAAGTTTTTCCTCGTGTCCACTAATTCTCTGTAACTCAAAGAAACAGCGAAATAGCCGTTCTCTATAAGAAAGGAAGAATAAAAGGACCTATAGCTAGATGCCGCTGTCCACGTGTAAAGGGGTGGAATTAGCCTGTCCAACATAAAATTGACATGACCAATGTCAAAAATAGCGCTTTTAGGAGCTATTAGACAGAAAAGTGGGCGTAAACAAAAAATTAGAGAATAAGACAGGGCAGACCACTCGGCTAAAAGTGAGAGAAATTTCTTTGAATCACGACAGTATGTTATTAGCAGAACGAGGAAAAACAACAACATTGATAAAGGTCTATGCCCCCTGATATGACAGTTACGGTAAGGAAGAGAGAAGGGCATTCTTTGAATGCCAGTTAGATATTATCAGTAGGGTAAATGAGAAAGACGGTCTGGTCGTGTTGGGGGATTTCAACGGAAGAGTAGGCAGAAACATAGCGTCTGTGACAAAAAGGGGCGGCCCCTATCGATCTTTGTTTCACCCCGGCAGTAGCGGTACATTTATGGTACTGATTTTTATTATGTGCTCTCAATTGTCGCACTTTTCTTTCTTTCTCTCTTCGTTATTTTTCTGCTAAGTAGCAGATATTTGATTTTATCAAATCATTCGACACTCCCTGTAGGTGATAATCATCACATTTGCTTAACGCTGCCCAGATATGTTGGCTATAGGCGCGGCAGATTAACACGTACATCGGCCAGCTCTATCGGCTTAATCACCGAAAAGACAGGGACGACAAGATTACTTTAGATAAAAGTAAGATTGCTACATGTCGATCACATGGTCATTTGCGGTTACCGGTGTGTTCGCACGTGTGTACACAAGGGTATCGGACATCTTATTTCCATATATGGGAGAGTTGACCTCTGCCTTACCTTCAAAATTATCCGATGTCGGAATAATTTGAAATTGCCTCATAACCCGCCTGTTTGAATATGATTCCAGTTTTTTTATAGCTCATAACAAACGAAGGCGTGGGAAAGCAGGGAATATAATGATCATTTTCTCAAGCTATTTCACTTGAGAAATCGCTCGCCAAGATACCAGACTGCTACAGTGAAGAATTAGAATTCAGAATTCCTTCTTAAAATACCGGAAAACATTTATTGGAGTATTCATCAGGACTTACAAAATAGCTCAGAAAATATCTAACATTTTAAATAAGGAAACCAGGACTGGGGAAACAGAAGGGTCACACACGAAGTCAGAGAGGGAACTTATTAAATTAAAGACACCCCAGACGCGTGTAAGAGGCCGATTCAGGTCTCTTTTATTCATCTGAGCAAAATGTCTGTGAGTCAGAATTAGCGTAAGTTGTGATTTACATTTCATATTTTATTACTAACATGTGAACTAACATATGTATGTATATATTACCATGTCAATTTTAATATGTGAAACTCGCTTGTGGATGTCAAAGTAATTTGAGGCTGGCAACCTCAGCGTATAGAATGATGATTCATGAACCACCACTGCACGGGCTGGTGATTGCTTTATTGATAGTTTCGTACAGAGAACTAAAAGCATAAAGTAGTTCCAGGTTCCCTATGGAGCAGGGAGGGAAAGATGAAAGAAATGATGTACATTCTAAGTATAATACTTACAATTTCAAAGCAGTGTAAATGTCCATATAAACATATTCACTTTAAAATTAATGTAAGTTTTCAAGCTTTAAACCAGTGTAAATGTCTATGTGAAAATATTAATTTTAAAGTAATGGAAGTTTCCAACTTTTCAATCAGTGTAAAACATAAATGAAAACATATTCAATTTATATTGTGATCGCTTTTCAATCAGTGGCGACTTATATGTTAACAGACTCAATCTGTATTATTAACCTTTTCATTTAAATATAAAGTAACTGTGAAAGCTATTCTATTTAAATGTAAAGAACGTTTTATCCCGAGGGATTACATTTATTCTCTTGAAAGGGTAAATTATGAGTAATTGGGATGGTGGTATGGGAAGATAGAAACCCATGACCATGGGGTGGAAAACGCCATACTCAGAAGAGCGTTTCGTTCTATTCTTTTACCACAGTTATTGGTGGTACCAGCAGAAAGTACCATCTCTGGAACAAGAAAAAAACGTGGCCTAAGCTTTAAGACGATAGACCCACGTGGTAGACTCTCCTTGACATTTCTGGGAAACGAGCTACCCCCGACAACCTTGATCAGAGACGAGCGTGAGCAGAGTGAAAAGAACCAACCCATAAAAAGGAGCAGAATCGTCATTGGCAGCTAAGTTCAAATCTTTGCTGCCACTTGAACTTCTTGTAACATCTCACATTCCATAAAGACTGTGATGATAACATTTCTTGATCCATAACTATTCAAATTATTTTCCAACTGTTGAAACTTAAAGTGATTATTACATTTTGTTACAAATTTAACTTCGATTTAATCATTTTAAAGTTACTGCCTGTTTGTCTCAGTCATATTACTACACACACTCTAAACAGAGCTATACTAAAATAATAGAATTCCACTGAGTAAATCAGGGGTGGGGGCTTAAACGAGCTGAAAGTAATAAGTGTTTAAATCCTTCACAAAAGCGTCGGCAGAATTACATACTCAGCCAAAGCAGTATTGTTCTCGCTTATTCTGAATATCTTGTGAATTCTAATGTCGAGGTGTTGTCACGTGCTGGCCTTCAAAGTATGTATACGCTGCTTAGACAGCGCAGACTTCGCTGGCTTGGCCATGTTCGCCGCATGGAAGATGGTCGCATCCTAAACGATATCTTCTACGGACAATTAGCAGATGGCAAGAGAACAGTTGGGCGACCACAGCTGAGGTTCAAAGATGTGTGCAAGAGAGATATGAGGGCACTGGACATGGATCCAGCAACATGGGAGGATGAAGCTGCCGATCGCACTTAGTGGCGAAGCTATTTACGGCACCACCTCAGATTGGGCGAAGAGAGGCTCACACAAGAAGCAGAGGTGAGGAGAAAACGTCGAAAGGAGCACCATGAAAATAAGCAGTTGAGGGCTGTCACCTCATGGGCGCATTCCCATAGTCAGTTATGACTGAAGGGGCTATTATGATTATTATTATTATTATTATTGTGAATTCTGCTTCAGGACGTTCAGTGACACTTCAACAGAACGCAACAGAAATGGAGAAGAGCTGTCTACCGATGCATTGAACACGGGCTAATAACTACCAACACCCTCTTTCAACATCGTCAAAGTCATATTAAAACATGGTGCAAATGAAAAAAAAACACAGATCAGATATATGATATGACATAACAAAGGTCCTTGAGACTCTGTGGAAAGAAATAGGAAATTTAATCTATGAATGGAACATCTTCAAAGCAGCGATGATGAAAACACTGGACACGAAATGTGAGACACAGAAAATAAGACAAAGTAAAAAGAACAGACCCGCATGGTGGAGTGATGAAGTCAAAGAAACAATAGAGACCAAAAAATAATTTTACGAGACCTGGTTAAAATGTAAGACACGAGACGATTATATTAAGTAATATTCTTCTTCTTTTGTCCTTAGCCAACGACCGGCAAAGCAGTCAGTGGCCATTACGCCTAGTGGCGTCTTACGGGCAACAGCGAACAGATTTTCTTTGCCATTGTTCCCATCACGCCTAATGGCGTCTTTAGGGCAACGACAAATCAATCCGTTTGCTGTTGTTTCCGTAATCAAAGTGACTGGCAAACGGGTGATCAGCCCGTTGGTATTAAGTAATATAAGTACCCTAAAATATATATATATATATATACAGTGTGTCCGGCAGAATCACTACCAATAACAAATGTCAATAATTCTTATACTAATAATAGCAGACCGACCGGATTTTGATTTTCTGTTAGGCAAACTCATTAAGTTTCAGTAGCAACTCACCAAGTTTCAGTAAATCTCCACCAAGTTTCAGTAGATCTCCACATGAGCGCCTTTAGTGGCTCGAAGAATATCAAGACGGTATTCTATCTCTCTCCACGTGTTTGCAGCATTTGAGGTGTGACGGATGCACAAGCGTCAGTTATTCGCTGCCGAAGTCCCTGCACCGGAGTTTGATAGACAAAGCTTTTTACGTATCCCCATAGAAAGAAATCTAAAGGGGTCAAATCTGGTGACCTTGGTGGCCAATCAATGGGACCTAATCTTCCAATCCATCTGTCTGGAAATTGTTGATGAAGGTAGTTTCTTACTTCATTGGCATAGTGTGGATGTGCTCCATCTTGCTGGAATTTGAATCCTTCTGGTATCCTAGGAACTGCAAAATTTTGCAGCATGTTTAAGTATGTAGCTCCTCTGACTGTGGCTTCGGCGAAGAAAAATGGCCCGATCACATAATTCGAGGTTAAGGCACAACGCACGTTAAGTTTAGGGCTGTCTCGCTCATGCTCCATTACGACATGTGGGTTTTCATTTCCCCATATCCTACAATTATGCCGGTGAACTTTGCCACAAGTGTGAAAGGTCGCTTCATCGGAGAATACCACACGATTGAGAAATTCATTGTCATCATCGAGGAGACATAGCACTGCATTTGCGAACTAGGCCCGTCTGGGCTTATCATTTGGCTGTAACTTTTGCAGTAGCCGGATCTTGTAGGCTCTAAGCCGCAATCTTTTGTGCACAATGTCGTGAACAGTAGATTTTGGAATACCCAATTCTCCACTTGCCCGTCGAATGGATTTCCGCGGGCTACGTTGAACAGCTTCGCTATCTGCTTCAACTCTATCTGGAGACAACGCTTCATTGCCGCTTCCCTTCTTTCTCAACAAAGAAACTGTTTCAAACAGTTGCTTGTGCCATTTCACTATGGTATGTCGCTCTGGCGGTTTCTGTCCATATTCCTGTCTTAATCTCCTTTTCACAACATAGGGAAACTTTAATTCCGCAAGGCAATAACAGCATTGCACTTTCTGCTGCATCATGAACTCCGCCATTTTCCCTGCACGCTTCATCACATTCCGCGGCTGCGCATTACGTATGCGTTATCTGCACATTATCGGACAATTTATCAATTATCTCACTGCTCCTAAAAATGTGATGGTTTCTATACGAGGTAACCATAAAAAAATAATTCTTACTTACATGGATGAGGAAATATTGACATTTGTTATTGGTAGTGATTCTGCCGGACACGCTGTATATCCAGATAGTAAATAGATATAGATAAAGCCCTAAGATACACACTAGTATACAACAAAAATACCTGAGAAATCTTCCCTAGAAGAAGTAGTAATCAGATAATGGACACAAGAAGACACCTAATCCTTAATGATAGAGTAACGCAACCACAAAAGAAATGCCTCACTACACTACAAGACCAGAATGTGAAGAATTTTGAATATGACAGATAGACAGAGAAACATAAAAGGAGAAAGTAAATACAACAAAATGTACTAAATTTACAATACAAAAAATATAACTAAACAATAAAATTATCAGGTGATCCAGCGCTGGTCACACCGATGCAGGTACAACTTATCTCCCCAGTCACAGATGATGCACGATGAAAAACCACGAACAAGTCACTAACGAACGTACGAAAAAGTTCCACAAGTACCGTCACAGCAAGAAGAAGCGCCAAACTTTTGATTTTTTAAAAATAAAGTCTTGCCTCGTTTTGGCGAGGCGCGTTCCGTTCAACCTAGTCGGTTATATCAGGGAGCATCTCCAAATAGGAAAGACCTTTAGGTCTCGTTTTTTATATAAGTGCCAAATTAGTAATTAGGACAACGAAAGAAGATTCATGGTTGGAATATATAAAAAGTTAACAGCTATCTTTAAAGAACGCCTACGAGATTTTTACAAAAGTATAAAAGCAATGAGGGCGAGAAATGAAAGCGTCAAACCTACTACAATCATTAACGATAGAAATGGAACTCTATTATTCAATGAAAACAGAAGGAAGATTACTTACTTACTTAGTCGTTCCTCTTCTACCGTGAGGTGTAGAGGTTTGGAAGAGAGAGCGCCAGAATATCCTATCGGCTGTCTTCCTCCTGGCCTGGTTCCATTCTAGTCCTCTGTCCTTCAAAGATTGTCTAATGTTGTCCTCCCAGCAGACTCTGGGTCGTCCTGCGGGTCTGGATCCCTGGCTCTTTGTTTCCCATGCTTGTCGAGGTAGCCGATCTTCTCCCATCCATTCTGCAGACATGGCCTAACCATCTTAGTTGGGACTGTTCTACTTGTATTGTCTGGTTGCGGACCATGTCTCTTGTTACTTCAACCACCATTCTCAGATAAATCATTTCTGAGGTTTGAATCTGGCTTTTGTGGGTTGTAGTCATTGCCCATGACTCGCATCCATATGTCAAGACTGGGACATAGGTGGAGCGGTATACAGCCATCTTCGTTTTCTTACCAACCTCTCTCTTGCTGAGGAATCCTCGATTTATGGCCTGAAAAAGTCTCTCAGCTGCTGCTTTTCGAGTGGCCAACTCTTCTTTGATGCCTCCCTTTTGGTCTATAATAGCTCCGAGGTATTTAAAGTGGTCGACCTGCTCCATGACCTGTTCTCCCAGCTTAATCTGATGTACTCTTTCTTCTCGTGATACCACCATGGATTTTGTTTTAGAGCTGCTTATGACTGTCGTAGATTTGTGATAGGTGAATTAAGACTTGGTTTGGTCCCTTCTGAATAGCAATAGAAACAAGTGATAGCTCAGTGGGAGATGATAAAATAGAAATAGATTTCACGAGTGAGATGGAGGAAATATATTAGAGTCGGTCTCTGACCCTCGAGATGATTTCTTTCAGTCAGCCTATCATCTACAACAGATTAAGATTTGTCAGACCGTCTAGTATAATATATAGTAATATATATATATCCCTCACATACGCACACACCTAAGTGACTACAATAGACACACAGACGTGAAACTATGACAATGGAAATATAGATAATTGGGAAAGAACTGACCGACACACTGGAATAAGTTCAAGTGAATTTTAATTATCATAATAAAATTCCATCACACCACATAAAATTACATCAATACATATACAAATAGTCGTAAGTCAATGAATTGCTACAAGAATGATAGACCCATAGGTATGATCTTTTTCCTCGATGTATAGCCCACAGTCCTGTTATAGTCCGTTCGGAAATTCGTGCCCACAGAAAGCGTCAATTTTCTCCAAAACTGTTTGTTGTATGGACATGAATTTTTGCATGCAGTCTTAGATTTTCCATGCAGTTATTAATATAATTTTTGCCCTTACAAAACTCATGTCATGTTCGAATTTTCTTCTTTACGTTATATAAAAAACTCTTACTGTTGTCTGGGTTATTTTTTAGTAGTTTTACACGAAAGGTACAAGACCGTTCAAAAATATTGTTTTTGTTTGAATTAGTTACTCGCGACTGTGTACAATAGGTGCGCACTCGTGCGGACATGTAGTCACTACACTAATTCACACACAAAAAAATATTTCCTGTAAAACTAAGAAAAGCTTTCGTGGTCGACGTAAAGAGAAGATATGAGATTATCAAAAGCCAGGAAAGAACAGAGACCGATGATGTTGACCAGAGATTCAACACCATCTCAACAATATACAAGGAAAGCAGCAAGTCATGCTTGGGATTCCAGGAAAGAAAGAGCCAAGACTGGATAACACCAGATACGCTAAACACCATAGCGAAGAGAAAGGAAATGAAAAGAAATAAAACAGAAGCTAAGTCTCCCAGATTAAAGGCAATATATAGTGAACTGTACAGTCAGCTGGACAAGGAAGTTAAACGTCAAACCCGTGCTAACAAAAGGACATTTCTGGATGACCTTGCAAGACAGGCAGAAGAGGCAGCACTGAGAAATGAACAAAGCACAGTATACAAAATAACTAAAATCATCAGTGGAAAACGAGGTGCAAAGAATATTACATTAGTAAGAGATAAGCAAGGAAACCTCATCACAAAATTAGAGGGACAGGAAACAAGATGGGCAGAGCATTTCAGAGAAACTCTGAATAAGGAACCACCAGAGACACAATTGAATGTTCCTGAGGCTGAAAATGATCTAGATGTTAATAAAGACATCCCACGAAAAGAAGAAATCATCACAGCAATCAAAGGGTTAAAGAATGGAAAAGCTCCTGGTCATGATAACTTAAATGCAGAGCTATTTAAGACAGACCCAGAGCTAGCAGCAGAACTATAAGAACCACTATTTGCACAAGTCTGGAAAACAGGGACAACACCAACAGAGTGGAGAAAAGGAATAATTGTCAAATTGTCCAAGAAGGGAGATCTTGCAGACTACAATAATTGGAGAGGAATCACTCTTCTCTCAGTTCCCAGCAAAATACTAGGCAGGATAATTATACAGAGAATCTCAAAAGCAGTAGACCACAAACTGAGGAAAGAACAAGCAGGATTTAGAAAGAACAGAAGATGTGTAGATCATATATTTACCCTCAGGAACATTATAGAGCAGTGCTCAGAATAGCAAAGACAGTTGTACATTAATTTCGTTGATTTTGAAAAGGCTTTTGACAGTATACATAGGGACAGTTTATGGAAAATACTGAGGGCTTATGGAATTCCAAGCTGCATAGTGTCAATCATAAAAAGCCTTTATGCCAACTTTACGTGCAGCATTGCGCAGAGCAACCTAACCTTTGAAGTGAAGTGAGGAGTACGACAGGGATGCCCCTTATCAACCACTCTATTTTTAACAGTCATAGACTGGGTGATGCGCCAGACAACAGAGGGCAATCCAAGAGGAATAAGATGGACTACATTTTCTACATTGGAAGATCTGGAATATGCAGATGACATTGCACTGCTAGCACATTCACATCAACACATCCAGGACAAAACGGATAGACTTAATAAGTATAGCCAGCAGGTGGGCTTGAACATCAACCTAAAGACGACAGAGGTCATGGCGCTCAATGTGAGCAACCGTGAGCCCATATCAGTAAGGAATCAGCAAATGGAACAGACAGATGCCTTCACATACCTAGGATGCATAGTAACACCAGACGGCGGAGCATGCAAAGACATCAACAACAGAATGAACAAAGCAAGAACAGCCTTTTTTAGTCTAAACAACATCTGGAAGTCCTCTCAGTACAGCTGTGGTGGGTTTTGATGTTAAGAAGAATGGTGTGCGTATAGTTGTACTTGAATGAGATCAACTGTGAAGGTCTCTGAGGTAAACAATGGACAACTGTGTTACAGAGTACCTTTCTTGTTACCACCCTACGATCTCACTCTAAGTTATATTCTTTATTGACTAGCGTGACTGAAAGCTACATAAAGTGTCTAGGGTATTGTAAGAGTGTTGTTAAAGAATCTCAATACAAAAACATATACAAACATATACTAATTACTATGATAAACTCAACCAACTCCAGCTGTTAAATTTTATATTTAAAAATTCTTTTGTTAAACTTTATTGGTCCTGAGCCTAAAGTTGTTTTGGTCAGGACTACAGTTCAATGAGAATCAATTTAGATGGATAGATATATTTACAAATATAT
Source organism: Oreohelix idahoensis (assembly GCA_024509875.1). NCBI lineage: Eukaryota > Metazoa > Mollusca > Gastropoda > Stylommatophora > Oreohelicidae > Oreohelix > Oreohelix idahoensis. The sequence continues at coordinate 416,548 of JAMPIV010003516.1, forward strand.
ATAAAGATATTTACATACAACAGACAATATGTCCATAGTACATTGTTACAAATTTTCAAGTTGATATTAATTACTCTATTTAACTACTGGTACTAGAAGGCAGGTTGGGGATTATCATCATCCCAATGTTCTTTTGTTTCACTAGAATTGTTTATGTAAGTCTTTTGGAGGAACGTTTTTGTCTATACAGGAGATTTTTCTTTAGTCGTGATAAGTTGTCCCAGGCCAGATATTGCACTTATCTGGTTTTTGGAATCACAGCAGTTGTAGTTGGTTTGGCCAAACACTTCAGTTTCCTCTGGTCTTGAACTTCTTTAATACCAGCAGGTACCAGAGACTCTTAGAAATCGTGCTGAATTTCTCTATCATCGAGTACCAGCACCAGACAAGTGCCAGCAGGAACCCCTGTCGATGCAAGTTATGGTTCTGTCTTAATATCAAACTAATTCCTCCTAATTTACATGTAAACATACATTCAATACAAAAGAACATGGTCAGCTCTCTCTGACAACTCTGCTTCTCCACTTTAGTTTGATGGAACAATTCGTACTAGTATTCTTTTCTCTTCTCTAATGGATGCTACGCCTCTGTCATTCCTGCAGTAATCTTTTCCATGCAATAAGATAGGCGTAATGTTCCTGTATGACCATCATATATATAGTCCTGTAGTTTTAAACTTCTTAGATAGTCCCTTATATGATGGATCAACATCTAGGCCATGCCTAAGTCTGCCATGGAACCATTTAATTACAATCTTTTACATGGCCTTTTCTTTTTTCATACAACCCTTTTTTAATTAAAAAGTCAATAAAATCAATCTTACCACATATCTAGGAAATATAAACAAGTAACGATGAATTAGGCAATAGAATATGGTACACTTTCATCACTGCCTCTGTTCAGACTGCTTTCTGTTGTTAGTTAGTTTAAAACAAAGCACAAGTCTGCTCATCGCTGCTTGTTCCTCAGAATATTTTGAAAAAATGGCAGCGAGCTGCCTACTATTTCGTTAAAGTTAAAGGCTTTGGCCAATGAGACCAAGCATCTCTTTTTTTTAATGAAACTTTATTGTTTTTTAAAATATCTCAAACCACTATGTGTTACTATTACCAACTAGATTTGTATATTTAGGTTAGCCAATAATATTTCAGCTTCCTTTAAATTTCATCCAATCCACTTCATCGTACTATCTTAGCCTTTCTTTCACCTAATTTTTTCACCCCAAAAAATATGCTATCCAATCTAAGCAGACATGACTTGACCTGACAGTATCTCCGATTCTCTATGTATTATTACCAATATTTGATTATTTAATGGACTATTTAGTTAACTAACAACATATTCTTGGTCAGCAAGTCTTCAGGTACACTACTATATGATTTTTATGGGGCTAAGTGGCTTGGTTCAAAACTCCATTTTTTTCTATGTTAGTTGTTTATTTTTAAACTACCTCCTGTTCAATTCTTTTTCCATATACTTTCAAGCTAAATACGAGAGTCTCTCGTAATACACGAGAATTACGTCATTCGCAACAAGAGCTAAGCGTGTTTCATGACCGTAATGTCCACATTTTCTAACGTTTACATCGTAATTTAAAAACCGCCTAAGGGCAAGGCTAGCAAGTTGGTTTTATTTTTAGAAACAATGTGAGACGTGATTTGCGTTGGTTATCTATCCGTCCCCCTCCCTTCCACAATGTATTTTAGGCAAATACTTCTTTTGAACTTGGAAAAGTGGTACGTTTGTCTCAAGGACGAATTTGAAAAATAGGGTACCCTTTTTGGTTCGGCCAAAGCGTTATCAAATAATACGTTGAAGGCGTAGGCGACTACTACAATTCTCGCCGAAAATTTGTAGTACTATCCTATCTTTGACTTTATGCACTATACTGTTATATTCTAATTTAGATATTGTATTTAGAAGTTCACCACAACAGCACAAGCACAAAATTAGGATTATATCAGAGCTGTGTGCTTTCTGTGCTTCTCTATGGCGCGGAGAGCTGAAGAGTTACAGAGAAGGAAATGTCGAAATTGTCCTCTTTTCACACAACATGCCTAAGAAAAATTCTCCGAATCTTTTTGCCGAATATCATCACCAACCAAGATCTGCTTACTCGGAGCAAGCAAGAGGACATGCACACCATCATAGCTGGCAGACGCTGGAGCTGGGTTGGTCATGTCCTCAGAAGAGACCCTGATGCCATCACAAGAACAGCTATGCTATGGACCCCTGAAGGAAAACGAAAGAGAGACCGACCAAAAACAACTTGGCGGAGCACTGTGGAGGCTGAGATGCAAAGAATGAACCAGAGTTGGGGCACTGTACGAAAGATGGCCGCCGACCGAGCAAAATGGAATCAATTTGTTGTTGCCCTACAAGACGCAGCCAGGCGTAATGGCCACTGACTGCTTTGACGGTCGGCGGCTAAGGATCAAAGAAGAAGAAGAAGATGTTTCTCAGTACTAAAACCGTTGGTAAAGTTGGGCTACCCCAGTTTCACTGAATAAAGAAAAAACAACATATAAAATACTTATACATACTATTTACTAGGTTATAACTTACATTATAAACTGCAAGCGGAGAGCTTGACTTATCGTTTAAAATTCCCGTGAAATAAGTTATATTCATAAAATCAATCATCATGAATTAGAAATACATACGTATTTCGTCAATACTCAATGATGAATTAGTGCAGTTATAAGTTGGTTTAAAATATTCTCGACTGATTACTAGCAATTTAATAACATTTATTTATAGCTGCATGAGTTTAAGCTAGAGATTATAATTTATTTTGCTATCCACTGAAACACGTCAGCTAGAGAATATAACAGACTTACAATTTAATTACTTTTGCACAGAAATCTAACTAGTAAAATGAAATAAGCGGTTATCACTGAATCACTCAACACTACTAGATATATAATATATTTACCTCCAGACAGAACTACAGGTGATCGCACAAACTTAGAATTTATTCACTCATATAGTTAATCTAGAAGCTCGGCAACATGTCGAGTCAAACTAAGACTTTCGCTATGCAAGCTTATTTCCTTAGCACGAGCAACCTGTCTACTGCAAATTTTGGAGAATTGAATGAATAGTCTAAGCTACTCGGGTAGATACAGTTGACATTCAAAAATCCGGCAACCTCCGGACCTGAGGAGTGCCGGATTTTTAAAATGCCGGATTTTTTATTATATATGCTGTATATATTTACAGAAAATGTTTACCTGTACAGTCCTTCCACTTTATCTGCGATCGACAACGCACGATGTTTACGTTTTACACCACTTCTTTTATATGCTGAATCCATAATGGGGCTATACAGCAGCAAATAAATGATAAAATGAGAAGGAATGAGCAGGAATGTCTGTTAACACGTGCAAGCAAGACCCAACAGCTGCATTAAAACATAAACGGCTCCATTAAACAGTGGCGCGCCAACGCGGGAAATTTAAAAATGCGCTCCGAAATCCATGCTGGAAATCTGAAGGAACCGGATTATCGATGGCTGGATTTTTGAATGTCAACTGTATATGAAAACGGACAAAGGATGACACGCTATTACGGAAACCCGAAATAGCGCCGGTCTCCCCCCCCCCCCCCCCTCTCTCTCTCTCTCTCTCTCTCTCTCTTTCTCTCTCTCTTAACACTTCACATTACTTAGACGCTGGCCATAACTGCCAAAATGCGTCTTCACACCTATTACGACATGTCTCATTTCTGAGCGATGCAGATTGGCGCCTTCCACACCCCACGCCGAGAAACTAGCCGAAGAAAAACTCGTGTCAGATGAAAATGTAAACACATGTCTGCTCTCTATGTCTGACGAGACGAATTCTCACACTATTTCGTTCACATCCAGGGACTGACATCTTACGCAATAAAATGCATTACTAGTATGAGAAAAGAAATGGCAAAAGTCAGAATGGGAAAGTAATATTTTGTCGCAAACGAACGAGTGCGAAAAACAGGAAAAGGATAAAAGAGCGATAATACGAGGGGCGTTCAAAAAGTAATGCACCACATCGTTTTTCTCATGAGCTGTTTATTCAAAAAGCATGAAATTTATATACAATATATATGGATATGTCATGTAAACATCGGTATTATTCAACATAATCCCCATCAACTTGTACGGCTTTATGCCAGCTCGAAGCAAGTGCATGTATTCCTAGCCCGTACCAGATTTTGTCTTGATCATGTAGCCATTTGTTCGCTGCATGAATCACTCCTTCATCATCTTCAAACCTTGTCCCATGGAGTGCATCTTTAAGTGGACCAAGTAGATGAAAATCAGAGGGTGCCGAATCGGGACTATAGGGTGGGTGGGGTAGTACAGTCTAACCCAATTTGGTGATTGCTTCCCGTGTTGCCAGACTCGTGTGAGGACGCGCATTGTCGTGAAGGAGAAGCAGGTCTGCTGGATTCTTGTGCGGTCGAACTCTGCGAAAACGTTGATTGATTTTTGTCAATGTCTTAATGTAAGCTTGCGAATTGATTGTCTCTCCTCTTGGCATAACGTCCATAAGAATCACACCTTCAATGTCCCAAAAGACAGTGATCATGACCTTTCCAGCTAAAGGAATTGTCTTGAATTTCTTTCTTCTTGGTGATTGCGGATGATGCCACTCCATTGACTGTCTTTTTGTCTCAGGTTCAAAATGATATGCCCAGGTTTCGTCACCTGTAACGATCTTAGCCAAAAAGTTCTCTCCATCAGCATTGAAACGCTCCAACAATTCAGAAGAAAATGCTTTCCTTTGCAATCGGTGGTTATTTGTGAGACTTCGAGGAACCCATCTTGCGCAAACCTTAGAAAATCCGAGAGTTTTTATAACTGCATTTGCACTACCAATGCTGACTGACAGCTGTAAGGCCAATTGTTGAGTAGTGATTCGCCTATCAGTAAGAATAATGCCCTCAGCGCATTTCAACATTTCTGCGTTGGTGGCTTTGGCAGGACGTCCACAGCGCGGCCGATCAAGCAGCTCCGTATCTCCACTTCCTGATTCTTTGTTCTCTGAACCCAGCAACTGACTGTACTCCTGTCGACTGCAAAACTTCCACACACATCACATAGACGCTTGTGAATATTCACAACAGTTTCCTTCTCTGCAACGAGAAATTCTATCAAAATTCGCTGTTTATAACGCAAGTTGCTAACACGCTTCATTTCAACGGTTTAGGGCAGCCGTATTATTTGGTCGGTTGCGGTACAATTTGGTGCACACAATTGGCACATGCCATATTTGAAGTGTGAAAATTTCATGCTTCTATCGTCATTATTATCTGATAAAAACGATGTGGTGCATTACTTTCTGAACGCCCCTCGTAAATTAGAGGACACGGGTAGAAAAGAAAAGAATATAAAAAACTTATTGATCATAAATCTCTATGCGACAATGACCACCCCTCTCTTCTCCAGCTCTTCTTTCCAGACTTGCAGGTTGGATTGGAGATGTGCCTCTGATTTAGCAATCAGGGCAACATCATCAGCAAATGCCAGCTATGAAATACATACCTGTCTCATCTTCCAGTACCCCACTGAATACTTTCTTGTTCTCTCCTTACATGCCTTGATAACATCGTCTATGAGGAGTATGAAAAGATAAGGTGACAGGATATCACCTTGTCTTACACCAGTGGTGGTCCTGAACTCTTCTGACTTATGGTTTGCTGTCCTCACATAATTTCTGCAAGACGTGTATAAGCTCTGTATAGCATGAATCAGAGGTGCTGGAATGTTCTTCGTTGCCAAACAGTCCCAAAGTGTGCTCCAGGGGACCCTGTCAAACGCCTTTTCCAGATCAATGAAACAAAGATGGATCTCACTCTTATACTCAAGGGCCTTTTCACTCAGCTGTCTGAGTGTGAAGATTAGGTATTGAGTACTTCGGTTTGCTCGGAATCCGCACTGGACCTCATCCAATTGTGGCTCAGCTAGGCGTCGGAGTCTCTGCTCTAGGATTCTAGAGTATATTTTACCAGGGACACTGAGAAGGGATATGCCTCTATGGTTTCCACATTGTCGATTGTCACCCTTTTTGAAAATTAGTGTTATGATATCAATCTCCCAAACCTTTGGTATGGTCTTGTTGCACCAAGCTGCCTGTAGGACCCTTAAGAGTAATAGGACGCCTGATGCTCCCATGTACTTAACCATTTCTGATGTTATACCATCATGCCCTGCTGCTTTTTCCATCTTGATTTTCTCCAGTGCTGCCTTCAGTTCTTCCATCTTTATGTCATCTTCACCATCATTGGTTTTCTCTTCTGTGCTAGTGGTTATCATTTCTGATGCTTCACCATGCTCACCATCCAGGAGTTCTGATAAATATTCTTTCCATCTTTCCATTACTTCCTTCGGGGCAGTAAGCAATCTGCCTTGCTTGTCCTTTATAAATGTGAGAGGGCATTGTTTTTCCTTCCTCGTGTTCTTTAGGGTCTAATAGAAAAATTTCTGGTTTTCTTGCGCATCTTTTTCTAGCTTTTCTCCAAATTCTTCCCAGGACTTCTGTTTTGCTGCTAGCACCTTGTTCTTTGCTTCTGTTCTGAGTGTCACATATTCTCTATATTTCTCCATTTGTCCTGTTGTGTTTTTAGCTCCTAAGTATTGTTTCCATGCCATTTTCTTCTCTCTTATTTTCTCTTTGACTTCCTCTGTCCACCAAGGTGTCCTCTTTCCCTTGTTCCCAAGTCGGACTTCACCACATGCTTCTGCAGCAGCTGTTTTTATGATGTCCTTGAATTTAAGCCAGAAGGTTTCCAAGTCACCAGGTTGTTCTTCTGTGTTGCTCACCGCTGCAGCAATAAGCCCCTGATATCTGGTCTTAATTAAGGAAGACTAAATGGAAAGAATACTTCCAAGAACGTCTCTACCCAGCAGGTAATAATGTAAAACTCCATATATATCGCAAGATATGAGGAATGACACGAACCTGATGTACTGCTACGTGAAATTGAAGAAATTATAAACAACAGTCCTCGAATTAATTCGCCAGGCGTAAACAGAACACCAACAGAAGCAATTCAAGCCTGAGGCGACACAGGAGTCAAATGGCTGAAAAGAAATTTTACTGTATCATGGCAGAAGACTGTCGAAATGCCATAATAATAGCATTCTGGAAAAAGAACTGTAATAAAAGGTAATGTGGCACATACAGAGATATTTCACTACTAAACCATCACAAGAACAGATATGTAAGCAAAGCGAAAGAGAGGACGACCAAAAACAACTCGGCGGAGATCTGTGGAGGCCGAGATGCAAAGAATGAATCACAGCTGGGGCACTGCACGAAGGATGGTCGCCGACTGAACAAAATGGAAGCAATTTGTTGCTGTGCCCTACAAGAAGTCACCAAGCGTAATGGCCACTGACTACTTTTACAGTTGGAGGCTAAGGATTAAAGAAGAAGAAGTCATACAGGAAAATCATTTGCAAAAATACCTGAGCAAAGGATAACATCCATCGTCAAACCTTAGATGAGTGTGGCCCAATTTGGATTGAGGAAAAGAATGAGATATAAAGATGCCCTGTTCATGTTAGGACAGCTAAGCGAAAGAACAGTTGAATATTACAGGCATCTAAATATAGTATTTATAGACCAGGAAAAAGCCTTCCATAGAGTAGATAGAAATAAACTTTATTCAGTACTAGAAGACTACGCAACATGGGGACAGCCTTTAGATAACGTGAAAGTTTTGTACCATATTTGCAAAGCTTTAGTAAGAACAGCATATAGACTCACTGAAGCACTTTATACAACCATAGGAGTTCAACAAGGCTGGGAACTATCACCACTACTGTTTAAAATGTCTATGGGCAAAATAACATCATAAGCAAACCTAGAGGACGAAGAAAACACAGAAAGTGAAGAATATAACCAACTGAATGCGTTTCTTTTTTTTTTTTTTTTTGCAGATGACCAAAGTATAATGAAGTTAAAAACAAATGGCTAAAACATGCAGGTGCGCTTAATTCAATATGTAAAAGATACTACATGAAGATCAACACATCAAAGACAGAAACTATGAAGATTAGCACATCGCCAAGCCCTCATGCATGCCAATAACAACAAGATTAAGCAGGTCCCTGGGTTTAAATACCCCTTTTTTAACTGAAATAGGACGATTTGACAAAGAAATTGAAACAAGATGTGAAAAAGCCAGTGCCGTGACCTACGAACTGACACCACTACTCAAACATCAGAACACGAGTATGGAAATTAAACGACTGTTGATAAATAGTCTATTCTTGCCAACTAATTGATGTCAGTGTTAAGCATGGCCCCTGTTCCCTGCACAGGAGAGGAAAATCACATAGTGTGAGATGAAACGCCATTAATGTTTACTAGGAGAGAAAGAATGAGAAATGATGGCATGAGAAGATTTGCTGGAACTATATCCCGCATCAAGTAAATAGAGAGACGGACAATTAAGTGGTTTGCCTATCTCACGAGAATGGAGCCTTATAAATTACTACTGCGTGCCTACAACACTAGAAGATCTGAGTTCAGGGTACGGGGAAGACCAAGAGACAGATGGATAGACAATATCACAGACATCCTATAACAACACAGACGACATCACAGACATCCTACAACAACACAGACAACATCACAGACATCCTACAACAACATAGACAACATCACAGACATCCTACAACAACATAGACAACATCACAGACATCCTACAACAACATAGACAACATCACAGACTCCTACAACAACATAGACAACATCACAGACTCCTACAACAACATAGACAACATCACAGACCCCTACAACAACATAGACAACATCACAGACATCCTACAACATCACAGCCATCCTACAACAACACAGACAACATCACAGACTCCTACAACAACATAGACAACATCACATACATCCTACAACAACACAGACAACATCACAGACTCCTACAACAACATAGACAACATCACAGACATCCTACAACAACATAGACAACATCACAGACATCCTACAACAACACAGACAACATCACAGACATCCTACAACAACACAGACAACATCACAGACTCCTAAAACAACATAGACAACATCACAGACTCCTACAACAACATAGACAACATCACAGACTCCTACAACTACATAGACAACATCACAGACATCCTACAACATCACAGACTCCTACAACAACATAGACAACATCACAGACATCCTACAACAACATAGACAACATCACAGACATCCTACAACAACATAGACAACATCACAGACTCCTACAACAACATAGACAATATCACAGACATCCTTCAACAACATAGACAACATCACAGACTCCTACAACAACAAAGACAACATCACAGACATCCTACAACAACACGGGCTCACTGCAGCCTAGGCGACACACGTGGCACGAGAGCGCAAACTTCAGCTCCCAGACTACGCTCCCCAACTATTGCCATAACAGTGGAAGGAAAATAATGGCCGTAGTGATATCGGACACCACCAGAGGCGTCAGTAGGGGGGTGCGGGGGTGCGGACCGCACCCGGGTGACACCATTAGAGGGGGTGATCAGCTGAGGGGGTGACACCAAAATGACTATCTATAAAATTTGTGTGCAGTGTTTCAGCAGAAATTTATTATTTTTTATAAAAAAATCCATGTAGTTAGTTATAACAACAAAAACATGTTTCGTAAGCCCAGCTTACATGTACTGTATCAATATACCTACAAGGCTAAAACTCTATGCTAGTTTACTTTTTGAACCTTCTAATGCGCATTATGATTTATCGAGATGTTCACTAAGTGCTGAAATGCTTGTGTATTTGTTCCTGTTTATGTTTTTGGTATTATTTCATTTATGAGTATATTTCCATATGCATTTACGAGTAACATTAGTACAAAAAACATTACTAAGGGTTCTGTATGGTATGGTACGGGAGGAGGTCCATGGAGGTGACACCATGAGTTACCGCACCTGGTGACACCAAACCTAGTGACGCCTCTGGACACCACTAAAATGTTAACAGTGTCATTTCACTTGCTACTGCGATTATGTCACTTTAATGTTAACAGCGTCATTATCACTTGCTACTACTACGGTAATGTCACTAGAATGTTAATAATGTCATTTTCCCTTGCTACTACGATAATGTCACTAGAATGTTAATAGTGTTATTTTCATTTGTTACTATGATAATGTCACTAGAATGTTAATAGTGTCATTTTCACTTGCTACTACGATAATGTCACTAGAATTTTAATAGTGTTATTTTCATTTGTTACTATGATAATGTCACTAGAATGTAAACAGGGTAATTACAGCTCTTGTTGCTGGTGTCAGTCATTTAAATGTTAGCAAGGTAATTTGTTTCTCATTCTGTTGCTATGTTACGATTTAAACGTTTAACAAGGTTACTATAATCGTTGATATTTAGATAAGATATATCATAACTTGACAGATAATTTAATCTGTATTTATATTTTTAGAGCATGAAGCAGTTACTAAAATCCATGCAACACGCGAATGATAAATTAAAGTCACAGCTTGCGTAAGTTATGATGCTTTTAAATCAGATATGATAATGATGGTGGTGGTGGTGGTGTTGGTGGTGGTGGAGGTGTCAGTGGTGGTGGTGATAGTAGTGATGATGATGATGACCATGATGACGATGAGGAGCACGAAGAGGAAGAAGACAGGTGGAGAAACGACAGTTATTTGTGGGTTTTTATAGGTGATAGTTTGAAAGAAGTGTTTACTGGAATCTTAAAGTCACATTTTCATCACTATTTGGGTCCCTCGGTGGTAGAAGAATATATTTACAGTGATGAAAAGAAGTTTGATTATGCAGCAAACAACACCTGTCAAAGCCTTTTGACAATGCACCAAATATCATTTGTCTATTAGAATCACTACTGGCACAAATCTGGCAAACAGATCCAACACCACTGGAGTGGAACAAAGGAATAATTGTGAAAGGGACAAAGAATTGTGACCTACCTCACTTACTGCATCAACTAAAGAGGAATTACTCTCGTCTCCTATCAGTTCCCAGCAAAATAACGAGCAATGTAATTATTCAAAGAATTTCAAGATCACTAGACCATAAACTGAAGAAGAAACAAACAGGATTCAGAAGAAACAGGCAATGTGCAGACCATATCTTCATTCTCAGGAACATAAAACAGCAGTGTTCAGAATGGTAGAGACAGCTGCATATAAAGTGTGTTGTTCTTATAAAGACATTTGTTGATACACACAGTGACAGCCTATGGAAAATACTAAGGGCTTACGGAATCTCTAAGTGCATGGTTTCCATAATTGAAATTATGTATGCTGATTCTAAACATCTAAACTCACAAATTCAAACACTAAATCATATGTATATTTTTCATTACTGTATGGTGTAGAAACATAAACAAGCAATTAGAAGAAACAACTGAGGCCTTTGAGATGTGGATATAAAGAAGAATGGGACACGTCTCGTGGAAAGAGAAGAAAACAAATAAAGAGATCATAGAAAACCTAAGAATGAAAAGAACATTAATGAAGGAGATTGAAATAAGGCATTGTTTTGCCTCTTTTTGCGCACCGCAATGCGTTCGTGATTTTCAAACATCGCGGTGCTCAAATAGAACGTCGGTAGATTAAAATGACGCCAAATAAAATAATTACGTGCGTGCAGAGTAAGAGCAGTTGGCTTTTGGCAGTGTCTCGAACCGGTCGGGCTGTATTTCTTGAGTGTTCTCTTGAGGCCGCTATGTCCGTCGTCATGCTTGTGTATAAAGAAAGTGTCTGCACCTATTTATGCCAGGAGATTAGTATAATGTAGATGAGTATTCTGAGAATATTGAGAAATCATATAATTATGTCGCGGACTTCAACTTGACGGACTTTACTGAGAGGTATTGAATGCACCATTATTGTTGCAGTGTAACGGACTTTGAATTTGGGATTGTTCGCAGATTGTAATCATGAATCGTTATCTATATGAGGAGCGGCATGTTGTGGGAAATGTGATTAAATTATAAGAATTGTCAACAAGAGTGAGCTGCATTTACTTCACAAGTTACTGTTGTCGTTTTCTATTGGACTTTCGAATTGCTATCACCCTAGATGTTACTTGTCCAGCGCTATCATCAAGTTCAATCCAATCAGTAAGATAACAGAATGGAACGCAACTGGCATCTAAAATATTTTCGCCATGTGAAAAGACATAACACCTTGCTGAAGACCATACTAGAAGGCAGAGTTAAAGGTAAACGTGCAAGAGGAAGACAGTGCTATAAGTGGGAAGATAACATCAAAAGATGGAAAGGAAAGAGTATCAGAGTGCACTATACAGACAAAAGACAGAAGATGTTGGAGATCCATTGCAGCCGACCTTCGATGTGAAGATGGCATCTGATGATGATGATGCTGCTAATTGTACTTGCAGTGTTGGACAGAGCAACCTAACTTGTAAGGTGAAAAAGTAGTGCGATAGGGAATCCCTTATTAACCACTTTGTTTTTAACTGCCACAGACTGTGATGCGACAGACATCAGAGAATCCCCCTAAATGAATAAGATGGACATAATTCTCTACACTGGAGGATCTAGAATACGCAGATGACATTACACTATTCGCACACTCACATCAACAGATACAAGGAAATAACAGACAGACTGAATGAACATAGCCAGCAGGTGGGACTGAACGTCAATTTCAAGAAGACAGAAACCATGACATTCGGTGTTAGAAATCCGGCCACAAAGCGTCCATTATCTTGGAAACTTTGTTGTGCTCAAAAGGACGTTGCTAAGCTCGTCGTTACGAGTAAGGATAATGACGTCAGTGCTCGTGCGCGGCAACGAGAGGAGATCGTTTTGTGTAGCCGGCCGAGATGGCTGTGTTTTAAAATGTGTCGCTAATGTCCGCTTAGATATTCATATGTTATATTCTTGGATGTGTCGATAATATCTACATCTTTATTGGAATCCATGGACGATGTTACTTGGATAATATTAATAATGATTATGACTCCATGGTACGGACTGCGACGGACTTGCACAGAAAATGTCGATTATCTATTGATCTCATAAAGTGTAACGGTCAAAATGCTTGTTGGCCCATTACTGTTGGCCTATAGATTTTTCATAACATTGTCAATAGTTGAACATAATAAATGTGTACTGTGTCTGTACACCAAGAGTTGATTTACTTATTCCTAAGAGTATTATTTGGTCATTGTTCGTGTTCAGCAAAATCTTCATAACACTTCAAAACTAAACGCTAGAAGAATGCGGCAGTTAGGAAGATGAAACTAAACGTCACAGTGCAACAAAAAATCAACAATGTGGAGCTGATGACAAGAACCAGACAGGCGCCAGTGGAACCGGGGATAAGAACAAAGATGGAACACACATTGGGGAAACCTGTTGATAACATTACAAAGCAGTCGCTGTTCTGACATCCTTGGATGGAAGGAACAGGACAGGAAAGCATAGCATGACTTTACCGAAGGCCTGTGCTCCATAGGGTGTAGAACAGTAATCATGAATGAATACCAAAACCTTTTTTATCTATAATTTCTAACAAACATTTTTCCCTTGACAAAGCCCACTGCCGCTTGTCTACTAAATATTACACAGCAACATTTCGTAGGCTTAATACTGTTTCATTACAAATCTCCATCTTTGGCAAAAATTGACCTGAGGTCATAAATCAATGACATCGTTTAAAACATCATCCTACACAAAATCTTACAACTAGCAGTTTGGATCATTACGAACAAATTTCATTTGAATGTGATACTTCATTCATTTTCAACTACTACCCCAAAAACTTTGAACGCGTTTTTCTCAAAATAACCAAAGAGGAGATTGAATAAAGCAGCAATGATGAGGCGACGACTTGTGAACTTCTGTCCCTCATTATAATCCTTTTCAAGATCTAGCCTGTTTTTAATTGATTTTCTAACAACAACATATACAGAACACGTCATTGTTTAATGTCGTTATTGCTTTTCTAACAATACAAGGTATAGTTTACCATTCTATGTTTTCTGTAGCCCGCTCTTTGAAAAAAGAAAATGATATTTCAATGTCTAGTCATATTTTCACCATTTTTAGGTCACTTGCATCTCTTGAGAAAAAATCCGCAGAGTGTGAGGATTTGAAAAAAGTTATACGAGGCAAGGAAAGGGAGCAAGCAGTATGTAATAAGTGTAAGTAACTGAAACAACCGATAAGATTCAATATCAGCTAAGATAATATATGTTACAAGTGTAAATAGAAGAAACGTTTGCAAAGATTAAAAAATGTTAAAAAAGTGTTGCCTCGTTTTGGCGAGGCGCGCTCCGTTCAACCTAGACACAAGGTCCGTTGGTTATATTAGGGCGCAAGTCTAAATATAAAAGACCTTGTGGTCTGATGTTGTTAAGTAGCTGAAACATTAGCAAAGATTAAATATGCTTCAATTGTAAGTAGCCGAAACATTAGTTAAGATTAAATATGTTAACAAGAGTAAGTAGCTGAAGCATTAGGTAAGATTAAATGTGTTAACAAGTGTAAGTAGATTAAACATTAGCTAACATTAAATATGTAAAAGATGAAAGTAGCTGAAGCATTAAGATTAAATATGTTAACAAGGGTCAGTAGATAGATCATTAGTTAAGATTAAATATTTAACAAGAGTAAGTTGTTGAAACTGTGGCCGTGATGGTGTGGTTGATGTTTGTGTTTATAATGTTTGTATAGCGTGACTCGTCTCACTACCCAAAACAGTAGGCAGCTAGGTGTTGATGATGTTACGGTTCTGTGGTGAAGTGGGATGTTATAAATATTTATAGGGGACTTAGTGTACTGACTGAGATCAGCTGTGAAGGTATCTATATCTAATAAGAGCAGTGTATTATAGATAACCTTACCTGCTGCCACATATATATATATCTCAGTCAGAATTATTCTGGAATAGTGTGATGACTACGTTGTATGTCTAGGGTATGTGTATGATGAAGTGTAAGTCATAACAACAACAGACAGATAAACAATTTAATTTATTCCACCACACTTGACAACACTGTGACACTCACATACATAAAACACTCTACAAGGATATCTTAAAGGAGTCACTGATAACTTTTCAAATAACAATATGTATTCATTGCTGTCATGAATGAATATGTGTCCTGATTCAAATACAAAGGGAACCAGGAATCACAATCAATTTTAATTACAAGTTATATGTACAGAATTTCTCAATATGAATATTGTAGTGACATATATTATTAAAGTATCCTATGTGTGTCAGTTGTGTAGTAGTAATATGAGGTAATACTGGTTTTGTTTTGTTCAAGCTCTGTTGGTATTTGTCATCATGACTTCAATAGTTTGTCTTTATTGGAACTAGTATTGGAGATGTTCTCAGTTCCTGATATTAAAACAATTTACTTCCCCTCTTAAGTTTATGTTACAATGTTATTTTAAGATGGGGGTACATAATTTTGAGCTCAGCTGGCCACATCAGCTTATCTTGCGTGATGGCGGCAGGAAAGGACTCCTCTGCTCGATTTCTCCCCTGTGCTCTGGAGACACCTCACTGATAGCTAAATGGACCAAGGAGTATGCTGTCCGACTCTGGATTCAGCAAAGCTCTGACCAGGTGCTGCTCAATACCATCAAGACCACGGTCCCTGAAAACAAGAAGGATGTACCTTCTACTTCATAACTAATTGATACTCTAGTTCTACACTGAGCACAATACACCACAAACATTGAGTTCAGAGCGTTAGGCCAACTGTCAGCTTCATCTGAAATACTTTATACCAGTATTAACCTCCTTAATGGTTACCACGCCTCTGCACTTCCAGCATTATTTCTTTCTAGTCAATCATCTAGGTGTCAGTGTACTGTTTGGCCATTCCATGCAGTTTTACTTTCCTCCGACACCTTCTGTTCAGGCTGGAGCATTATAGGCTTTACATCATGTTTGCTACTGAACTACACATATATACAGGCATAAATTAACAATTCACATTCAATTTTCATTAAAAGATACTGAATGTTTCAAGCTTACCACAATTCATAGAATAAACACAGATACGTTGACTAGCAATGAATTCTGGCACAAATACTGGCACAAATTCCCATCTGCTTATGTTCCAGGCTTTTATTTAGCAAAAATATGAGCTGGCTTCAACGCACTGTTGCTTTATCAAGCTTATTTGAACTAGTGGTCTCGAACTAACGCTCCTAAGTGAGTATATCAGCGAGTCTGGCCAATGGAGCCACGTTTCGACAAGTGTTTGAAAAAATTTTACCTTCCTACGTCTCCCCTAACAACCAAAGATAGTATTTATAGTCCGACCAATCGTGTTTAGTCTTATATTTGGAGTTTACATGGTAGGCTATTTCCGTACGCAAGGTTTTTTCAAACACGTTATAAAAAAATTTTATGAGCAGAAATGATTTCATGCTGTCAGGCATCCCCACTATTTTATTTTGGTTATAACTTGTTAATTCCTAGACTATTTGCGTAACGTTTTACATATTCTTTGTCAGCAAGCCCTAAGGAACCCAAATATACAAATTTAAAAGAGCTAAGTGGCTGCGTTCAAAATATGCAATTTCTTCTACCTCCTGTTTCGAAGATGTGCTGTCTGGGTACTGTAATGTTTTCAAACGTAAACCCATCTATTGTCATCTTTTCTAATAAGAGTTTTTCAGGATTTAAAAACCTAACTCTGGGAAGGTTAGTGTTTTTATCACTGTCCGTCCGAAAAAGTTAGTGCATGTGGCCTTACACGCGTGATAGTAGTAACTGTGTATCGCGTTACGCTTGTTGGGGTGGCATTAATAGCGAGACGCGTGTTTAATTTTGCATGCGTTCCTGATTTCATTCGCCCCTCTCTCTTTCTATTTGGGTCCATCTGTTCGTTCGTTTTGGTAACGTAATATAATTAATGTTAGGATTAATTTAGGTCATTACGCAGTGTGCCTCTCAATGTTTTTCTTAGAAATGCAATACCCGTTTTAATGTGTTGTGGAAACGCTTGTATTTATGCAGTGGCTTATATTTAACGTGGAAACGTTACAATTTGCCGACGAAGTAGAAAACAAGGGGGATTTCGAGTACATTCTTTGTGACAGCACTGTTATTTTACCATTGCTCTTTTCTTTATTAGAATTTATTTGTTAGGCTTTATATTTACCTGATAATTTATATATGTGGATTAGAATATTTCACGACAGGTTCTATAGCTCTAGATGATAGTACATCACACGAAGATACAATTGATGGATGGAGAACTTCTACTGTAAAGCACTGCACTCAACTATCAGTAAATAACAAGATGGTGTTTATTTACAGTAGTCATCCAACAATAACAAAATCTGTCGAAAGAATGTACTCATGCCCAACCTTCCATCAAGGCGAGTCTTCTTCCACAATGTACAAAAATTATATTCATTTATTAACCTTTGAAATAAGTCTCTTCTCATTCCATCGAATCCTTCCTCTCTTATAGTCTGACGCAGCTTTCCTAGCTCGTATAAGAAATTTATGTTCTTTGATTTTGTTTACTACTCATGATGAGGTACCTTAGGTCTGGTGGAACTAATTTTTGAGGTATTTACTGTATAAACTGGTCTAACTACCAGGGCTGTTTATTTATATCAAATAGTCACTGTTCTCCGCTCTGACCTTAGCTACTTTCTATCTTCTTTTCATCTTATTCAACATACCTGTTCGTTGTAAAAATCTTGACGACTTGTTAACATAAATCTTGTTATGGCGACTTCATCTTTCTTGCCTTCATCTACTTCTATTTTAAAAGTGGCCCTCGAGCATCTTGTAAGTTTGGCACAACAACTTGATATCAGCCTGTAACCACAGTAACCAACCACATCCAGTGGCTTATTCGCCAGAGTCATGAACCATCAAGAACCTAGCTTGCCACTGTATTCAATCTTACTGTTCAGCCAACTTGCTGACCTACCTGAGCTCGTTCAAAATCAGACTGATCTAAAATCCCCCCTTCCCCCGTCCCCCCCCCCTTCTCTTTCCCCCCCCCCCTTTCCCTTCCCCCCCCCCCCCCCCCGATTTAACATTTTTCTCGTTCTCTCCTAAAATGTGTTCACCTACCAACACTTTTCTCGTGCGTGTTTACATTTGCTCGCTCACCAAACCTTTCAAGGGACGTAATTCAAAGTTAACTCCCTTTGCTGAGTACACTCAAACCTCCATACAATCGTCTTTAATTCTTTTTACCAAAACATTATATGCAAATTAGTCCCACCATAATTTAGAACTCACGTGATATGCTTATATAAGTGTCTTTTATATTTGGACATGCACCCTAATATAACCGACAAGGTTGAACGGGACGCGCCTCGCCAAAACGAGGCACAACTTGTTAACAAGTGTAAGTAGCAGAAACATTAGTTAAGATTAAATATGTTAACAAGTGTAAGTAGCAGAAACATTAGCTAAGATTAAATATGTTAACAAGTGTAAGTAGCAGAAACATTAGCTAAGATTAAATATGTTAACAAGTGTAAGTAGCAGAAACATTAGTTAAGATAAAATATTTGAACTAGTGTAAGTAGCTGAAACATTAGCTAAGATTAAATATTTTAATCTTTAATAAGAAGTAGAAACATTAGCAAAGATTAAATGTGTTAAAAGTGTAAGCAGTAGAAACATTTAATCAATCAATACCCTTTAGCTCCCCGAGGAGCATAGGCCTTCAACAAACACATGCCAAGTCTTCCTGTCCCGTGCCATCCGCTCAAGTTCTTTCCATGTTTTCTTCATCATTTTTACCTCTGTATCCAGTTCTCTTCTCCATGTGTTTTTGTGGTCTACCTCTGCCTCTCTTTCCTTGTGGATTCCAGAACAAGTAGGCCTACTGCCTTGTAATTAAATATATTATCAGTGTAAGTAGTAGAAACATTAGATAAGATCATCTATCGTGTTACAAGTGTAAGTAGCAGAGGCATCAACGAAGATTAAATACCACGTAGCATGCGTAATTGACAGAAACATCAGCTAAGATAAAATATATTCCCAATGTAAACAGAAAAAAAAAACATCACTAAGATTTAATATCATGTTACAATTATAAACAGCAAAAGTACCAATTTAGAATAAATATCATGTAATAATTGTGAGAATCAGAAATATCATCTAATATTAATATCAATTTTTACCGTTAGTTTGCAGAAACTTCATGGTGATATCATAACCAAAACTAAGATTAATATTGGCAACGTATATATAAAAATGTTGTCAGTATTAAATATAAGTCAGCAGCACCTATCACTCCACTATGTTTCCCTTTAGTCCTTCCTGTTTTGCTAGTGTGTTCTTGTTTCCGTCTTCACATAACATGCTCAAAGACAGTGGATCGTTTCCTTCTAATTGAAGCAATAAACGCCTCCTACCCATTGGCCTCTTTTATGGCATCTTCATTATACCTTTTAGCTGTCGATGATGTTGTGGCCGTAGACATATAAGCTAACAAGTGATGAATGATCACGATGATCGATGATTGACTCCACTCTGACAGCAGTAGCACTTTAAAGTTGAACTTTATTTACAGAAAAATAAAGTAAAGAGTGTAAAATGCTGTGCCTAACCTTCCCATGAGGTTGGCAGACTGGTACAGCAATAATTTCAAATCAATATTTAAAACAATGTCTTGCTCACTCGTTCACTCTTGCTGCTTCCGTATTTCTAGCTGTCTCTATTGGTTATGGTGGTCACGACCTGAGAACCACTGCCGTCAATATTTTCAGCTATCTAAATTTTTCATAAGTCTTTTCAAAATATTCTGATATTATTTCTTTTGTTCAGCTTAATTTCTTTAGTCTTTACTTGGTGTATCTTAGAGAATACTGGCCTACCGCCAGGGTTAGCGATTTCCCAAGTTTCATATTTAAGACTTTTCAGTACTAGCTGCTGCCCATTGTTCTTCTCATTATTCTAAACAATTTATCTTCTGTTGGCAAAAACTCAACGTACCTGGTTCTATTGAAATATACGCATTTTCTTGTACTGGCAACATCGACAATTTTGTCCACAGAATAAATACAACTAACTATCATTGTGGCGTACAAAACGATTGAGTGTCTGAATAATAGTTATATCTTTTCTGTGACCACAGAAAACACCTAAATCCTAAATCATTTTGGCATATCTTACTTACTTACTTAGTCGTTCCTCTGCTACCGAGTGGTGTAGAGGTCTGTAAGAGAGCGCCATAGTATTCTATCGGCTATCTTCTTCCTGGCTTGGTTCAGTTCTAGTCCTCGGTCCTTCAAAGATTGTCTAAAGTTGTCCTCCCAGCGGACTTTGGATCGTCCTGGAGGTCTGGATCCTTGGCTCTTTGTTTCCCATGCTTGCCGTGGTAGCCGATCTTTTCCCATTCTGCAGACATAGCCAAGCCATCTCAGTTGGGACTATTGTACTTGAGTCTGCAGGGGTTGGGTTTTTAGGCCTTGACGTACCGTCTGGTTGCGGACCATGTCTCTTCTTGTTACTTCAACCACCTTCCTCAGATACCTCATTTCTGAGTTTTGGATCTGGCTTTTTTTGGTTGTAGTCATTGCCTATGACTCGCATTCATATGTCAAGACTGGGGCAAAGGTGGAGCGGTATACAGCCATCTTCGTCTTCTTACCAACTTCTCTTTTGCTGTGGAATCCTCGATTTATGGCTTGAAAACGTCTGCCAGCTGCTGCTCTTCGGGTAGCCAACTGTACTTTTATCCCTCCCTTCCGGTCTGTGACAGCTCCAATGTATTTAAAGTGGTCGACCTGCTCCAGGACCTGTTCTCCCAGCTTAATCTGATGTCTTCTTTCCTCTCGTGATATCACCATGGTTTTTATTTTCGAGCTGCTTATGATCACCCCTCTCTTCTCCAGCTCTTCGTTCCAGACTTGCAGGTGGGAATGAAGATGTGCCTCTGATTTAGCAATCAGGGCAACATCATCAGCAAATGCCAACTCTGAAATACATACCTGTCTCATCTTCCAGTACCCCACTGAATACTTTCCTGCCCTCTCCTTACATGCCTTGATGACATCGTCCATGAGGCGTAAGAAAAGATACGGTGACAGAATATCACCTTTTCTTACACCAGTGGTGGTCCTGAATTCTTCTGACTTATGGTTTGCCGCCCTTACATAATTTCTGCAAGACTTGTAGAAGCTCTGTATAGCATGAATCAGAGGTGATGGAATTTTCTTCCTTGCCAAACAGTCCCAGAGTTTATTTCAGGGGACCTTGTCAAATGCCTCTACCAGATCTTGAGTACTTCGATTTGATCGGAAGCCAAACTGGACCTCATCCATTTGTGGCTCAGCTAGGTGTCTGAGTCTCTGCTCCACGATTCTAGAGTAGATTTTACCTGGGACACTGAGAAGGGATATGCCTCTATGGTTTCCCCATTGTCGGTTGTCACCCTTTTTGAAAATTGGTGTTATTATGGCAATCTCCCAATCCTTTGGTATGGTCTTGTTGCACCAAGCTGCCTGTAGGACCCTTAGGAGTAGTAGGTCGCCTGATGCTCCCATGTACTTAACCATTTCTGGTGTTATGTCATCATGTCCTGCTGCTTTGCCCATCTTGATTTTCTCCAGTGCTGCCTTCAGTTCTTCCATCTTTATGTCATCTTCATCACCATTGGTTTCCTCTTCTGCTAGTGGTTATCATTTCTGATGCATGACCTTGCTCACCAACCAGGCGCTCTTAAAAATATTCTTTCCATCTTGTCATTACTTATTGTCGGGCAGTAAGCATATTGCTTTGCTTGTCCTTTATAAATTTAAGAGGGCACTGTTTTTCCTTCCTCATATTCTTTAGGGTCTTATAGAACAATTTCTGGTTTTCTTGCGCATTGCTTTCTAGCTTTTCTCCAATTCTTCCCAGGTCTTCTGTTTTGCTGTTAGCACCTTGTTCTTTGCTTCTGTTCTAAGTATCATATATTCTCTGTATTTCTCTGTTTTTCCTGGTGTGTTTTTTGCTCCTAAGTATTGTTTCCATGCCATTTTCTTCTCTCTTATTTTCTCTAACCTCATCTGTCCACCAAGGTGTCCCCTTTCTCTTGTTCCCAAGTCGATCTTCACCACATGCTTCTGCTGCAGCTGTCTTTATGATGTCCTTGAATTTCAGCCAGAGTGTTTCCAGGTCATCAGGTTGTTGTTCTGTGTTTCTCACTGCTGTAGCAATAAGCCCCTGGTATCTGGTCTTCACTTCTGGCTCTCTCAGCTTGTAGGTCTTAATGCTCGTTTCCCCTGTTCGTTTACTTAGCTTCTTGCGTGATGTTAGGCAGTTCCTAGGCCGAGTAACTATTTCAGTTGTTCTTTTAATTGTTAACAAGTAGTGGACACTTCCAATTTCTGGCCCCCTCCACACTCTAGCATCCCGGACATACTTGAATGAGCTCTTCCTAATTATGGCATAGTCGATCACTGACTTCTCATTCTTTCTTGGTTCACACCTAGTGTATGCATGTATGCACTTATGGGGAAACTTTTTTTGTAATGATCAGATTCTGCTCAGTGCAGAATCTAAGGGGTAGCTTTCCATTGTCATTAAGAGTATCTTCTCCATATCTTCCAATAACTCCACCCCATCAAGCATGGTCATGTCCAATTCTGGAATTGGAATCTCCGAGCACGATAATTTCATCTAGACAGTCGTCCACTGTCCTTTGAAGCAGCTTGAAGAATTCTTCCTTGACCTCTGCTCGCTCATCCTCATTTGGCCCATACACAATGATAAGGTTGACTATGGTTTCTCCTTCTTTCAGTTTTAGGACCATATTGAACAACTCCTTGTCCTTTTTTCTTTGTTTCTGTTATAGCCAGGATTTCTAATTTTGCTTTCCTCATCTCTTCCACCAGCTCCTCTTCTTTCTCATTCATACTCCTTGAGTTCCATGTTCCGTAATTCGTAGTCCGTAGCCCGTTCCAGTTCGTCGCCTTTAGAATTCAGTCCGATTTTCTCTCTTATGTTTCGCGTAATCTGGTTTTTAAGACAAACATGTGATTGGCCTGTTGTGCGTTTGCATGATGGAGGGACTGCCTCCTTACGACCTCCGTGCAGGCCGCCCTTCTCCTTTTTCAGCCGGGTTTGGGACCGGCCTAGTCGGAGTTACTTTGGCTTATCATTCGGTGAAAACTCTCAGTTTCGTTTGCCGCTTCATAATCATTTTAACACTTGGGAGAAAGCACAAAACTAACGACTGAACGCCATCGCGTTTCGACTCTGACTGACTTAATTTTGAACCACGATTTACAACAAGAACTATTTCCAAACATTCTTGAAAAAAAAAACAGTTCACACAAAATATAAATATCTCTTCGCTGAATTCCCCAAACAAAACAGAAAAACTAAACTCCGAACTTAACTTTATAATTCTCGGTCACGGTCGGTTTTACTAAACACTGAACACGGAATGTCAACCCTACTCTTGTCCCCTTGTAGATGTATCATGGATTATTTCCTTTTGACTACAAATCATAAAAGTCGATCTCATAAAAATATAATTTCACGCGGATTTCTGTTACCAACACTACCTGTTACAATATTCTTAAATTTTTTTTATAAAACTACACCTCTTTGGCCCCCATGAATTATCAGGAATGTTGTCACGTGGGTCTTTATATCATTAAATTACCTACATCTTCTTCCTATTCTCTCACCCTAATCCTTTCATTTTATTACTTTTCCGTACTTGTTTTTCCTGTATTTTTTCGCATCATTCGTTGCGAAAAATATATTTCTTTCCCATCATCGTTTTCTTTCTCATACTGACTAGTAACCTTATTGCATCAGATGTCAGTCCCGCAGATAGCTGTGAAGATACGGTTCTCGCCAGACATACGTCTGCAGTTTTCCCCGGTCAGAGCGCGGCCCGACCAGATTTTTGGGCCTGAGGTGTGAGAAATTCGTTTCGCTGGACATAGAGCAGACTTTTGGTCTACCATTTTGTTCACCTGTCACTAGCTTAAGGTGTCAAACCCGGCATCTGTACGACGCAGTTGTAGACGGTTGTCTGAGATTTGCAACTGTCACGAGCATTTCTCGGTCACTGGTGGCAGTTACGTCACGCGTTAAGCTGACGTAAATGTTGGGAGTAGGGGAGATAATTTCGCTTGGCGAAATAAGTTTGGGCCCTTTGTCTGATTTTAAGATATTGGCCCGAGTTTGAAACTTTAATTTCATTCTCGCTCCTATATTCGCAGTAGACAGGTTGTTCGAAACAGAATAGCTGTTAGCGAAGTTTCTCAGTTTGTTTCGGCAATTTGTCGAACTTCTAGACTTCCTTAAATATTCAGCATATAATTCTTAAGTTGTGCGACTACCTGTAGTTCTGTGTGAGGTAATATATATTATATCTAGTATTTTGTAAAATGATAAAGTGTTAAGTCGCTTATTTCATATTTCACTAGTTAGATTTTGCGCAGAGTGCCAAATTTATATAGTTTGTATTATTTTCTAGTGACGTGTTTCAGTGGATAGCAGAATAAATTATATCTTAGCTTACTAAACAATAATGTAGCTATAATGAAGTTAAATTTTACTGCTAAGAAATCAGACGAGATCATAATTTTCTAAGCTAACTTACAAATGCTACAAACCTCGTGAGATGTTGACGGAACACGCACGTGTTCCTAAATTCATGGGGATTGATGATTTTTTTTTAAGATATAACTTACTTTACGGGAAATTTAAATGATAAGTCAAGCAGTACACTTGCGGTTTAATAATGTAAGTTATAATGGGTTCATATTGTAAAATTATTTGATATGTGTTCTTTCTTTTATATAGTGAAACGGTGGTACCCAACTTTACCAGCGTTCTAGTACGTGAACATTATTTGGGAAGAAACAAATCACTTTCATTACCTGAACTGTAACAGTTAAATGAAGTAAGAGGCCTTCGCGCCAGAATTAATTCTTCCAGAATAACTCTTCAGTACAATTCAGCCCGTTGTGGCAAGCAAATATCAGAAACATTCCGACAGAGTTTTGACTAGTACTGTGGCGACCAAATATAGTAACTTCCTGAAAGTAGACACCGATCCGACATTCCTTAAATTCTAGAAACCAAAGCTAATGACATTGTGCTCTGCTAACTTTCGTGCCTGGACAATATTTTATGTGACTTAATCAGACATTCGAAAAATTAGAACACCCAAGGAATCGTTCCCTGAGAGTTTAGTACGTCTTTTGGAACTGGGGATTTCTTGGTCAAGGACTGCATGTTCGGGTCTGTGTGAAGGTCCTAGAATTGAGTATGTTCCCAGAGGCAGCGAGCAAAGTTGTGAGTATAACTGCATGGCCATGGCTGAATGAATGAGTGTACGCAGATCAGAGTGTTATTTTACAGTTATAGATTGTCACCCATTTACTGTCTTAATTCTTTTTGTTTAACCTGCAGAATTTGTTACTATTTGCTAGAGTTTCTTTACTTCTTAGGCTAAATCAGATTATTCAACTCTGTGCATACATTTACGAGAAAAGAAGAAAAACTCTTAGCCGAAACCCTACGTATCTATAACTCTTTGGGCCATCATCTGTTCTCTTAAGGGGGCTGTGGGCTAAACCTAGAGCTAAGATCATAACGGGGATATCATCCTTGTAGCATTTTTTCTTAAATTTTATGACTATTTGTATATGTTTTTTCCTTGATGTATTTTTGGTGTTGTGAGAAGATTTTTTTTGATGATAATAATAAAAATCTCTCTCTTGAACTAAATCAGTGCGTTGGTCAGCTCGTTCAAATACATATAAATTCATTGTGATAGATTCCCACGTCTGTGTGTTTACCTGTCGTCACGTGTATGTGCGTGCCCGTGAGTAGATAGAGATATATTAATATATATATATATATCTGTGTGTAGACTGTCTGACGCCTTTAAAAGCGGTCGTAGAAGATAGGTGAGAGAGAGAAGATTATCTCGATTCTCAAAGACAGCTTCTTTATCACATTCTATCATCTCACGTGGGGGGAAATTCTATTGTGGGTTTTTTTTTTTCACCAGCTCTCACTGTGACTATCACTCATTCCAACCTATTCTGAAGGGACCAACACTAGTCTTAATACTCCTATCTAAAATCTACGACAAATGTCTATGACTCGCTTCCACGTTTCAGGATTATTTCCTATAATTACGTCGTTAATATTTTATGTCTGAAGCACGTCAACGGAACTCCACTCAAAATTGTCATGGAATAAATATCGTAATTATATCTAACGTATATATATTAACTCTTTACGTTTTTCTACTTCTGTTTTAAAGACTGACTAATCGTACGTTTGGCTCCTATCTCTCTTAGTTGGGGAAAGACTGACAGAGGAGTTAAAGGTCACCCAAAGGCAGCTGACTGAATCAAAACATCAACGAGATACGCAACAAAGAGTAAGTACATCTGACTGAGTAAACTTTGCAATAGTAATATTACCTGAGTCCTGTTTTGTGTTAAAATTGTTGCCTTCGTATGATTTATGAAATAGTAAAGTTGTCTGTAAAGTTTCAGATGGCAAAAGAACAGCTGGGCGACCGCAGATGAGATTTAAAGATGTGTTCAAGAGAGACTTAAGGGTACTGGACATAGATCCAGCAACCTGGGAGGATGAAGCTGCCGATCGCGCCAAGTGGCGGTGCTATCTACTGTGCCACCTCAAATTGAGCGAAAAGAAGCTCTCACAGCAAGCAGGAGACAGGAGAAAACGTCGAAAGGAACACCAGGACAATAAACAGCTGAGGGCTGTCACATCAGGGGCGCATTCCCATAGGGGCTATTATTATTATTATTATAAAGTTGTCTGTTGGCGAGTTCTGTACAGCTCTTGTCTTGATAACGATGCCAGGAATCGCTTTTATGAAAACCGTGTTGTCGTTATACTACTGGTATGTCTATGCTAGTTAGCAATGCTGTCCTTACACTTTGCCTATAACGTTTTTTCCTTTTTTAATGTACTAGTAAACTATGTTATTTTTTCAACTTTATTAAATGAAAGTTCTGTCTGTGCACTCTTTTCGTGAGGTCAGTATTCAGGACCGATTTTCCCATGCACCCGTGACTGCAGGCCAGTTTTCAGGGCCGGCATATGTGAACTATGTTTCTTTTCTGGTCTCAATTGTATATTTTATTAATCGTCATTGGCATTGACTACAACACACAAGTCAGACCCAAACCTCAAAAATGAGGTATCTGAGGAACGTGACTGAAGTAACAAGAAGAGACATGGTCCGCAACCAAACGATACGTCAAGGCCTAAAAACCCAACCCCTGCAGACCCAAGTAGAACAGTTCCAACTAAAATGGTTTGGCCATGTCTGCAGAATGGGAGGAGATGGCTGCCACGGCAGGTATCGGAGGCTAAAAGCCATGGATCCAGACCTCGAGGACGACCCAGAGTCCGCTGGGAAGACAACATTAGACAATCTCTGAAGGACCGAGGACTAGAATGGAACCAGGCCAAGAGGAAAACAGCCAATCGGATAATATGGTGCTCTCTCTTCCAACCTCTACACCTCATGGTAGAAGAAGAACGACTAAGTAAGTAAGTAAGTAATCCTCATTAAATTTCCTTTACAGCGGTACCATTGCGATATGAAACTACCCAATGGACAGGACATTCTGGAGAGACATTATAACCTACCAGCTAGAATGGTACTTGACGAAGAAGATACAAGAATGCAAGAAATTTGACAGAAGGATACAGCGAGCTTCTTACAATAGCTACTCTTCTTCTACGTTCACTTTCAGACGTCGACTTAAATACGTTCAAAGAAAGCAGTGGTCAGTTTGAGGATGTTGTTATCTCCGTAGAGTTTTTCCAGGAATGGTACTGCAGCACTGGTAACGGCCATCTCTGATTACTCTGCTCCTCATATATTGGGCATCTTTGAAGCAGATACTTAGCAGCGTTTTACAATTACTACAAAATAGTAATCAGTTGGTGACATCATATAATTATTTATAGTTGAATATCAGTCCAGCACGGCTTCTCTCCCTGTGCTCATAAAAAGGGAATGTTCTTAAAAACATAAATGTTTTTATGCAACAAGCAGCTTACATACATGAACTAATTATATGTTTAAAAAAAACTATAATAACAGACTTGACCTAGTGTTTATGTCATCTGTGGAGGGCAGGTGATGATTGTCATCATTAAATATTTTCCCCAACAATCTCTGTCACAGTGATTTAGTCTTTGACATCACATTATTAAATTACCGTATTAGGATCCTGCGGCTGATGTCACATTTGTAACGGATGTTGTTGCGATGTGTTATGTTGTTGTCGCCATTACACCTTCTCTTGTTCACACTCCATCGTCAAATTTGCCGTCACAAACACATAAAAGGCAACTCTGGTTCTTGGCAGGGGTCCCACTCAAACTTTATAACAAGACCCCCTTTAGCAGTTTAGACGTCAAACAATTCATCCAAAATTTGGATGCTTCACAGTAATCTAGCAAGCCCACTAGACATCGAGCGAGTGAAACAATCATAAATCATAAATTCTGACTACCCTCCGATGTTTTCCCAGTACAAGCTGCTGTAATGCGTGACCGACAACATGATAAACCTATCGCCAGTGTCAAAGATGATCACTACGCTACGAGGCCACCTCTACCGCCTTATAGTATCTCATACTAACGAATGTCCAGGTGAAACCGGAATCCTGATACCTAACCACATTCTCCTGCGTTGATCTCCGACGCCAGACCTGGCTAGAGGGTGCTAAGCTTAGGCAGAATGTTTAGCGCGGCTGCATGTCCAGTGTCCCCACTGTGGGTGCTCTCGATGCTAGTCTGTCGGTTCACTTATTACCGCGTACCCCTGCATGATCAGAACAGTAGATCCACACCAGCTTCTGCAGATTTGAAGCTTCTATGAATGTTTTCCATTCATGCCACCTTAAGACTGCAGTAGCTGCCTCTACTTCCATTCTTATGCTGGAAGTTGTTATCTTGTAAGCCCCGCTATGTTCGGTGACGATTCTGCCCTGTACCCTAGCAGAGAAGCCCCTACCTTATTTCTCATCACGGATCACAGACCCGTCTGTATACATGTGGCCGCGTAGTCTGTTGTTTTAACTGTCTGGTTGTGTTTGTAGATTGGAAGATTAGTTCATCAGGTGTGTTTGTTAGTGTGCCAGGTATTAGTCTTTGTTAACGACTTCATTCTTTCAGCGATACGTTCCAATGTTTTAGTCTATCTTGTTATGTGTTTTTATGATGTGATCGTATAGTTTTGTGGTAGAACAGATTGTGTCAGGTTAACACCTGAGATGGTTATGGCCACAGGTATTTTGAGGCAATGGGAAACCTCATTTTCCAGGTTCTTTTCTGAGCAGCCTACTGATGACAAATTTGGTCAATGTAGAAGATCTTCACAACACAAACGTTCACCAACACTGTCTACAAATAATGAAACTTGACGACATGTATTTCTTTGATGTCACGACATAAATACGTATAATGTTTTTACAAAGTCCATATGTCATTTATATATTTATTTGACTTAAAATTTCTTGAAAAATTTCTTCCAGTTTTTCTTTTTCACAATGTTTGCAATTTCACAACAGCGTAATGCAAAGTTGGATTAATTCTCCTAAGATGTAACTCAGTCTTGTCGATCTTTCTTATTCGACGTCTACACCAAGTTATTTGCGAAGAATAACTTTACTGCTGTATCAACTTCGGAAAAATTTTAGCTACAGTGGTTCTCATCTATTCGATATCTTTGGCATCAAAACTTTATAAAATCTCTTTAAAATTTGACACGCTGGCAAACATTCTCTTTCAGGCAGAGCTGTAATGTTATCTTTCTTCTAAGGTGATGGTCTACGTTATCCGCGAAACTGTGACTTTACAAACACAAGTCTTTCACTAGATTTTTTAATGTTTTTCACCATCATGATTGAGCAGGCGCAACAAATAATATATATAGATACTTGTTATCTCTCCTTTGTTTGGAAAACGTACACCGAAGACGAAGTGCTTGATGTTGAAGATTTGATGCCTAAGAATGTCGGAGAGATTTTTTTCTTTTTTCTGTTTCTATCTCTGAAATTTTTAAGAGTAGAGTCTTTTTTTTTAAAATGTACGCCCGCTATTACTCGAGGCGAGAATCTCCGGTTACTATATCTAACCTGAGACTGATATTTACGTGAGTATCCCTTTTCTCCCTGTACAATAACAGGTGTCCACAAGCCATTCAGGCAGATACTTGCCGTCTTCGAAGGGTACCCATTAGAGCTGGGTGAGCTCAGGAGCCGTTCAGGTTATTCCAGTCCCTGGTCGACGACACTCCTTCAAATGTCTTCGCCAGGGCTCGAATTAATCCAGTCCAAGTCCTGGTCGACGACTCTCCTTCAAATGTACTCGCCCGAGCTTGAACCTGGATCACCCAGCGCAGTGTGATAACCATTACACCAGCGCGGCTCCCAGAGGATTGGAGTCTAAAATGTTGCTCTACTTGCTAATGGCACTGCTGTCTCTTTCTCTCTCTCTCTCTCTCTCTCTCTCTCTCTCTCTCTCTCTCTCTCTCTCTCTCTCTCTCTCTCTCTCTCTCTCTCTCTCTCTCTCTCTCTCTCTCTGCTGCCCCTTTGATCAACGTGATCTTCGTTTTTATAATTCTACATTTTGTTAACGGTTCTCACGCGCTGCTCTATCTGTTGATAGACATCCTATTTTATTCAAATCTTGCTGACTGTGTTATTTTATAATTTCAACATTGTCATGGTTACTGACAGCGTGAGTATTCCCAGCCCATACTCACTGACCGATATGGCCAGCTGATGATAAAGAAAAATTAGTAATCTCTGATCCAGATGCGCTGCGGCCATTATTTTTAGGGCTGTCAGCCCCCCCCCCCCCCCCCGCATTTCTGTATGATGTGATCAACATGGTAATTATACGATTGCCCGCGATTGAATGTAACTTCAAGGTATTTCAGCTTTTCTTGCCTTTCAATTTTCTGTCCAATGAGAGTAATATCTGGAAGGTCTGTTTTCACTTTGGAGTTATTTAAGGAGCATCACATCACGCAGGCCTTGTTGGGATTGACTTTGGAGCCAGTTTCCACGCACCATCGAAACACCTCCTGTAGTGTCCCATGAATGCTATTAATCATTTCCTGTCGGTCAGAGCCAGTTCTGTACACGAGTATATCATCAGCATATATGTCAGTGTTCGTCCCAACCCATTTGGCTGAGTGGTGGCTACTTTTGCTGTATAGATATTAAATAGCGCAGGCGATAGCGGTGAACTCTGGGATATTCCCGGGAAAATGCGCGTTGGGTCTGATGTCCATGTTCCCAAACGAAATGCCACTGATCTCTCATTTAAGCAGCTGATATCCATCTTGATAGTCACGGGTTAGCCAGTCTTCCAGCACCTCAGTATTTAGTATGCTGGTGTTGAAATCACTCACCACATTCTTAATGCACATGTCATCGAGCTGTTTTATGTGGTGATACTGGACACCATCAGGAGCCGGGGTAGTGTTTCTACTCGTTTTTAAAGTGCACACAACGTCTTCTTGGGTTATAAGGTCGAAATAAATGTTGCCTCTTCTGTTGCTTCCCAGGATACGGTCTTTAATTTTTTGGCAGGCAGTTTTAACACCTTTATTTGTCTGAGTAATATAACGCTCGTGTAATGCATGTCCCTTTTCGGCGTCGGTCTTCATGCTTATCCCTGTCGAGCTGAGAATATCAGGAATTGGCTGGCTTGTACTTTTCCTACTCGTTCTGCGATGTAAATGACCAGATTTTTTGCAGTGGTTTGTCAGTGCCCACCTGTGTCACAAAGGTCTCCCACACTGTGTCTTTGGCTTCTCTTGTCAAGCCCTTGAAGTTATTGATGGCTCTTTCCTTTTTCTCCTTACAATCGTCCACCTCTTCTTCACTCGTTGTCATTCTTTTCGTGCTATTCGCCATGACTTGTCGCTCTGTCATATTCTAGCCATGCTGTCTACACTGTCTCATTCCACAGGGTGGTTGTGCGAAAGGCGTGCGAGTTGTTTTTTGTTTCGCAATTTGACGCAATATGCGCACATTGCTATAACTGTCATGTGGGCCTGTTTGATACTGGAAAGTTTTTTTCCGTTTCCTGTGTCTGGTGTTCTTTCCCTTCGCAATGAGTACTACACAAGGTAGATGATCGCTTTCTTGAGCTTGCAATACATCCCAGCGTGCAATGGTGGTGTCAGCACTAGAAATCAATGCCAGATCTATGACATCACCAGTATACCTTCGTTTAGATGCCAGTCTTGTTGGGCGTCCATCATTTAAAATGGATAGGTTTGAGCTGAGTAAAGCCTGGCTCAAGGCAACACCCTGTCTCTTTTCCGTGAAGTTCCTCCACTCCATAGATCTTGCATTAAAATCACCGGCAATTAAGCACATCTTGTTAGGTTCTTAGGACAATTTTGTCAGGAACTCCCAGCTACCCTCTTCCAGAAGGCGATAAACATGGGCATATAAATGGAAGATTTGCCATTCTTGATCGCTTATATGCAGTGCAATCCCCTACAATTCTGCATCCTCATTAGAATGGAAACTTGTATCTAGTCATGAATGAGTGAGTTCATTTCTCACAAACATGGCTTGCCCTCGTCTGCCAGGCCCACACAGATTTGTGTAACATCTGTAACCTGGTCCATTGACAACAGTATTCGCTTTTAATCATTAGTATATCAAATCAGAGATGATAGTGTGAATAATGGCTGTACGTTGGTAGCCACTTCGACAGTTCCAGTAACCTATAGGTACATATATTATGTCCCCTTTCTTGTTTTTCTCTTACCAGCTTTTCTTTTTCTTTCTCTTTGTCGTGGAATATTCTAATCCACATATATAAATTATTAGTTAAATATTAAGCCTAACAAATAAAATTAATAAAGAAAAGAGCAATGGTAAATAACAGTGCTGTCACAAAGAAGGTACTCGAAATTCCCCTTGTTTTCTACTTCGTCGGCAAATTGTAACGCTTTCACGTTGATATTAAAGGCCTTCTGCAACATACACGCGTTTCCCAAACACACAATAAAATGTGCTGCCTTTCTAAGAAAAACCTTGAGATATGCAAGTTGACCTAAATTTTAAATTCCATTCATGTCTTTTTCTACACTATGTTACCAAAACGAACGAACAGATGGACTAAAGGATAAAGCGAGAAGGGAGAGGCAGAAAGCCGAACACTAAACACGCGTCTCGCTATTAATGCCACCCCCAACCCGCGGCGCGCGATACACAATTACTACTATCACGCGTGTTAGGCTACATGCACTAATTTTTTTTCAGACGGACAGTGATAAATTTACTACCCTTCCCAGAGTTAGGTTTTAAAATCATAAAAAACGCTTATTAGGAAAGATAACATTATATGGGTTTACGTTTGAAAACATTACAGTACGCAAATAGTCCAGGAATTAATAAATTATAACCAAAATAAAATAGTGGGGATGCCTGACAACATAAAATCATTTCTGCTCATAAAATTTTTTTATAACGTGTTTGAAAAAACCTTACGTTACAGAAATAGCCTACCATGTAAACTCCAAATTGATTGGAGCGCAACAAATGAAAGACTAACCACGATTGGTCGGGCTATAAATACTATCTTTCGTTGTTAGGGGAGACGTGAAAAGGTAACATTTTTTCAAACACTTGTCGAAACGGGGCTCGATTGGCTAGACTCGCTGATATACTCACTTAGGAGCGTTAGTTCGAGACCACTTGTTTAAATAAGCTTGATAAAGCAACAGTGCGTTGAAGCCAGCTCATATTTGTGTTAAATAAAAGCCTGGAACATAAGCAGATGGGAATTTGTGCCAGTAATTGTGCCAGAATTCATTGCTAATCAACGTATCTGTGTTTATTTCCCTGAAATTGTGGTAAGCTTGAACCATTCAGTATCTTTTAATGAAAATTGAATGTAAATTGTTAATTTATGCCTGTATATATATGTGTAGTTCAGTGGCAAACAGGAGATAAAGCCTATAATGCTCCAGCCTGAACAGAGGGTGTCGGAGGGAAGTAAAACGGCATGGAATGGCCAAATAGTGCACTGACACCTGGATGATTGATTAGACAGAAATAATGCTGGAAGTGCAGAGGCGTGGTAACCATTAAGGAGGTAAATACTGGTATAAAGTATTTCAGATGAAGCTGACAGTTGGCCTAACGCTCTGAACTCAATGTTTGTGTTGTATTGTGCTCAGTGTAGAACTAGAGTATCAATTAGTTATGAAGTAGAAGGTGCATCCTTCTTGTTTTCAGGGACCGTGGTCTTGATGGTACTGAGCAGCACCTGGTCAGAGCTTTGCTGAATTCAGAGTCGGACAGCATACTCCTTGGTCTTTTTAGCTATCAGTGAGGTGTCTCCAGAGCCCAGGGGAGTATTCGAGCAGAGGAGTCCTTTCCTGCCGCCATCACGCAAGATAAGCTGATTTGGCCAGCTGAGCTCAACATTATGTCCCCTCATCTTGAAATGACTTTGTAAAAATAACATTCAGAGGGGAATTTAATTGTCTTAATATCAGGAACTGAGAACATCTCCAATACTAGTCCCAAAAGACCAACTATTGAAGTCATGATGACAAATACCAACAGAGCTTGAACAAAACAAAACCAGTATTACCTCATATTACCACTACACAACTGACACACATAGGATATTTTAATAATATATGTCACTACAAT
Organism: Oreohelix idahoensis; assembly: GCA_024509875.1. Classification (NCBI taxonomy): domain Eukaryota; kingdom Metazoa; phylum Mollusca; class Gastropoda; order Stylommatophora; family Oreohelicidae; genus Oreohelix; species Oreohelix idahoensis. The sequence continues at coordinate 451,243 of JAMPIV010003516.1, forward strand.
ATTCATATTGATAAAGTCTGTACATATACTTGTAATAAAAATTGATTGTGATTCCTGGTTCCTTTGTATTTGAATCAGGACACATATACCTTTATGATAACAATGAATACATATTGTTATTTGAAAAGTTATCAGTGACTCCTTAAGATATTCTCATAGAGTGTTATATGTATGTGAGTGTCACAGTGTTGTCAAGAGTAGTGGATTAAATCAGAGCACGATCCCTGTAGCTCTCGCAATAATTCTGGTTTGTTGCAAAATTCATATTATATTTGCAAGATATAGTGGACATATCCGGTCACCCTGTTAGAGCCACCATGCTTGGGAAGAGGCAAGGGATGTTCCTTAGGAAGTCAATGTGCCTAGTGCCGCCCCCCTCGCAGCCCAGAAAGCTAATATTAAAGACTACTTTCCTTGTAGCCGCCCAGTATCTCGGCACATTTGATCACCTTAAACTTGAGGTCAATAACTAATGACTATGATTGAAGATGCCGTGACTCAAGTTTTACCATTCTTATTACCATGTTGAAAAATAAATTTTCAATACAATTTTCAATCACAGTATCCACCAAATACCAAGTACTCCAACAGCTGGAAGATGAAGTAGATACGGAAGACCACTGGCACAAGCGAAAATTATATGGAATAAGGCATGTGAAGAAGTACTGAGAAAAAGAGAACATCAGCACAAACATGGATAATAACAGAACCATTACCAAGACAGAAGACAGGAAAGACAAGAAAGCAGATTTAAACAGAAGCAAAACCAGAAGCTCCAGAGCCAAGGCTTATGAAGTGTACATAGAAGCAAACAAAGAAGTAGGAAGAAACATCAAAAGAGACAAGAGGAAGTATATTGAAGAGTTGGCAGGGAAGCAGAGGAAGATGCAGCCAATGGAAATATGATGGACCTGTACAACAACACAAAGAAGCTAACAAGGACAAATAAGTAAGCAAATGGCCTCATAAAAGGTAAGAAAGGAAAATTGCTTAGTAATATACAAGAACAAATGAAGAGAGGGGCAGAACATTTTGAGTAACGTCTCAATAGACCAGCTCCAACTAATCCCCCAGACATCCATCCAGCAGAATTGGAGCTACAAATCAGCTGTGAACGACCAAGTAGAGAAGAAATAAAGAAAAGCCATAAAGCTTCTGAAAGATGGAAAAGTAGCTGGTCCAGAAGGCATTCCAACAGAGGCCATCAAAACAGATATTGTTACCTCTACAGAGATATTATTCAAACTACTTAGCAAAATCTGGGAGAGGGAGGAAATACCAGCAGAATCGAGGAAGGTTATCTGGTCAAGTTGCCTAAGAAGGGAAATTTACAAGAGTGCGCAAATTATAGAGGAATAATGTTACTATCAGTGCCAGAAAAAGTATTAAACATAATCATCCTTGAGAGATTAAAAGAGTACATACACAAGTAACTGAGAGATGAACAAGCATATTTTCGACTAACCAGATCATGTACAGACCAGAAAACCACATTAAGAATAATAGTTGAACAAAGTCTGAAATGGAATTCACCACTATACATCGGATTCGTGGACTATGAAACGGCATTTGACAGTGTAGACAGAGAATCACTTTGGAAATTGATGAGGCATTGTGGAGTTCCCATGAAGATCATTAACTTAATAAAGAAGACCTATGAAGACATGACATGAGAAGTTCTTCATAAAGGACAACTTACAGAACAGTTTAGGATTAGAACGGGAGTGAGACAGTGGTGCCTCGTCTCCATTTCTTTTCTTACTAGCAATAGATTAGGTTATGAAAACTCGACATGACACAACAAAAATGGAATCCAGCAGAATCTGACTAAACAGCTTTATGATTTAGATTTTGCAGATGACTTGGCTCTTCTGTCCCATAACCATAATCAGATGCAAGACAAAATGAAAATTCTCGATGAGAGGTCACAACGAGTGGGCATGAAAAATACACAGGGAAAAGACAAAGATTATGAGAAGAAATGCAAGAAATGATAAGAGGGTTGAACTTGAATAAACACCACTTACAGATGTAGAATCGTACACACATCTTGGCAGTAATATAGACAAAGTTGGAGGGACAAGCAGTGATATCAAAATAAGAATACAACAAGCAAGAGGAGCTTTCATTGTGTTGGGAAACATATGGAGAACAAGAGAAATTAAGTTCAACACGAAAGTAAGAATCTTCAACTCAAATGTCAAGTCAGTCCAATTGTATGACTCTGAGATATGGAGAGCAACAAAAACAACAACCAAAAAAGCTACAGACTTTTATAAACGGGTGCTTGCGTAGAATAGAAGGACTGAGATGACAAAGTCACAAATGTGCAACTGATGACAAGAACCAGACAAGTGCCAGTGGAACAAGAGATGAGAAGAAAACGCTGGCGATAGATGGACACACATAAGGAAACCTGTTGATAGCATTACAAGGCAGTCCTTGTTCTGGAATCCACAGGGAAAGAGAGGCAGAGGTAGACCCAAGAAAACACGTGGACAAGAGAACTTGATGCAAAGGTGAAAATTATGAGGAAAACATGGAAAGAACTTGAGCGGATGGCACGGGACAGGAAGACTTGGCATATGTTTGTTAAAGGCCTATGCTCATTGGGGAGCTAAAGTATATTGATTGATTGATTACAATGTTGACGACGCCATCATTGATACAATATGTGTTGCAATTTCACGTCATCTTTTTGTGAACAGAACTTGCCAAGGTGGCTTGACAATGTCGTTAGATGAACTTTTCAAAAACCATACCCCTCATTCAGGCATATATTTAACATATAGACATCGATTGTTGCACAAAAAAGGAGTACATCTCCTCACATGAACACACAGGCTCGCACCAAGTCAATCACGTTGGGAAAGCGCACGAAAACAGGCTAAAAATCTCATCACAAAATGCGTCAGTAAAACAAAATGCATGCAATATGAACTAGACAAAAATTACAAAATTCAGAGAAAACAACACTTCAGATCTGCATTGGTACCTCACTTATTGAAAATGTAAATGAACATAAAACTCTAGCTCTACTTTCACAACGTTGAATTACTTTAAATTGATGTGTAAAATGCATGTGAGAATAAATGAATTCAGTACAAAAGACGATAGAGAGGAAGAGCGGAATGTCAGACGGGCCTGCGTGCCCAGTGCTCAACCCTTTGAAAATAAAGTTTGTTCGTTCATTCTCTTTCTTTTAATAGGAATTGTGCCTTGATTTCGCAATGTACACTCTGTTCAACCTAGACACAAGGTCGGTTGTATTAACTCTTTGACTCCATAATTATTCTCCACCATGTGCCGTAATTATTTTTTGAAGAATTCTAAACGGTGAAGTGTACTGTCTTTTAGTGTCAATTTTATGTTAATCTTTTCTGTGAACATGTACTTATTATAAAGCAAACTGTAGGGACATAGACAGAGAATTGTAATACATAATGTTCAGTTGTAATACATAATGTCTTTGGTAGTATTAACACAAGTATGTTCAGTATACTTAAAAGAATGTGCATGTAAAATTGAAAAACACTAAAAAGTTAACTGCAGAATACGAACTTACCAAACACAAATTACTGTTTTAGACAATAAAACTTTCTTTTTAGTCTTCAAACATCAAGGTAATCCATTTAAAAAGTAAAAAAAAAAAACATTTCTTATGGCCACGGTTAGTACATTTAGTGTTATTCACACCAGTTTTTACTGTGGTCCCTTATAAGAAAAAATAACTTATGCACATTATGCTACATTATGTAATTTTCAAACAAATAAAGAAGAATAACATCATATAAAAACGTGTTACATTTGTTTAATGCTTTAATAGTATCCATGAGCTTTATCTTCTACCTAGGACTAGTGATTACATGTTACGGTAGGTCTAGTTTTGTTGCTTTTCGATCTGCCAGAATAAGATTATGCCCATTCATCAACTAAATCTAAAGTGTCTAGCTTTTCTGCACCGATTCCGTTTTTTGACAACAAACTGTGACTATCAAACAATCATCATCAATGTCAGAAATATTTCTAAGTAGTTTGACACAACTATTCGCATAGGAGATTTAGAAAATGTAAATATAAAGCGTGACTTATTCTCTAGCAATAACAACGAAAAAAAAAAGGAAAAACGCAAACACGCCAATCGTCACACAAATTGCGATAACATCAAAACACGCACATGTGCTGCTTAACTACACTCAAATTAGTTGTTTAAATAGTAGCGGAAGTCATTCTACAAGTTTTAAAATATGAACTGCAATAAACGGACGATTGTTGGGGTTTATTCGTGATAACTAAAAACAACGCTCTGACCTTTGCGCGGGCACGGCGAGTTGCATTTTGCAACGCTGTTAGCGTTGGTCAGTAGTCAAAGAGTCTATATATATATATATATATATATATATATATATATATATATATATATATATATATATATATATATATATATATATATATATATATATATATATATATATATATATATATATATATACTTCCTTACCAGTTTTTCAGCAGCCACCTAATTTATTTACTTCCGTTATATTAGGGCACATGTACAAATATATCAAAAACCTTATGGTCAGTTTTGTTCTATTAAGTACGCTCTCAGTCTTAGTAACATGTAGAAGGGAAAATATTCTTCTATCAACTATTATCTTTTTCTTTGGTTCTTGGCCGCCAGCTGTCAAATCAATAAGTGACCGTCATGCCTTGTGGCGTCTTGTAGGGTGGCAGCCATCCATGGTGCGGTGTCCCAGCTCTGGTTCATGCTTTACATCTCTGCTTCCACAAATCTCCGCCAGGTTGATTTTGGCCGGTCTCTGTTTCGCTTTCCTTCTGGAGTCCATAACATGACAGTTTTGGAGATGATGTCAGGGTCTCTTCTGAGGATGTGGCCAAAACCAATTATTATAATGAGTCGTGATTAAAATTGTTATATGATTTTTTTCTTTCTCTTCCAGACATTGAATAACACACAACAACTTGTGCTAATGAGCAATCAACATTTGGCTGAGGCAATCAGGTGCAATGATGCTATAGCAATGAAGCTGGAGTGGACTGAGGCATATCTGAAACATTACCAAAGGAAGTTTGACAAATGTACAGACGACAATAATGAGATTGTAAACACTCTCAGACATTTGGAGTGCATAGTAAGTATGTAAAGTTGATGTAATAATCACCAAGAGAGTGATTGTTGGATGGGTTTTATATTAAGACAACAGACAAGTGAAGAGGAAGGGGTGAGAACAATGTTAAATTTTATCAATAAGAAAGGAAACATGTAAGCAAAGAATGATCTACATTTTTTAAAATAAACGTTTAGAAAACTATAGAACTTTAATTTAAAAAGATGAATGCTTATAAAAGTGTAGTAAATGAAACACAAAGTATTATTTACAAGCAGTATCGGCTCATTTTTAGGGCATAACGGGGTCCGCCCCGCCAGAACTTTAAAAAAAACGTTTTCCATGTTTTAATAATGACATAAGCTAGATTTCGTAGATATATTACAATCGTTGTAGTTCTACACTGAACCCTTCTCAAGATTTCTCTCTTCAGTCTACTCCTTTCAAGTCCCACGCTTTGTTCCGATCATTTCAGAACTCGGTGGATAAAAGAGAACCATCCTTAATTATGCGAATTAATTGTTTGACGAAGTTCAGGTTTCACAAATCCAACGCTTGGTAAAGTACGCTGAAATTCGCATGCGCAGAATAGTTAGTAGGGATACACGACTCAGTCTCAAAAATAACTGGAGTGGTCTATAGACACGAGTGTCTTTTGATTTAGTGTTAATAACAAAACTATTAAATTTAACCCTCATTTTTACAATGACCGAAGTGGATTTTTTTAATTGAAAAACACGTTCGGCGCAAAGACTTTGAAATATAAATTAGATATAAAACATTAAGGACCACATCAGCTAAATGACTATATTCTTGTCAACAATAATGGTGACTTGGTCAAACCTAAAAGGAAATTGACATTTCAGTGCGAGTGGTTTCGAGTCATTATAAAGTTCTTCTAAACTAATTTTTTTTTAATGTGTCAACGTATCACAATTAAACAATTTCCCTTCTTAATGTAATCTTGACAATGAAAAACCTGTACTTTTTTTTTTTTTTTAACGATGTTTGATATTATCATTTTAAACCACTGCGTTACATAATTATTCATAGATATCCTGACCAGTCATAAGTCATTGTTGCTGCCACTACTAACATGGACTGAATAGCGAAAAGCTTCTAATCAGGAACGGAAAGCGAAATACGGCTAAAAAGGAGCGCAGCGCAAAATACGCTACTAACCGTGAATGAAAAGCAAAATACTCTAACCGTGAATGAAAAGCAAAATACTACTAACAAGGTATTCGAAATATTCCTAACAATGAATGGAAACTGAAAGGCTGCTAACAAAAATTGTAAAAAAAAAAAAAATGATAAAGGTAGTCTAATAGCAGATTCTGCCGTAGGAGAATGAAATGCTAGTGTGATAGTTTCAATTGATTGTCAACCCAGATTCTTTTGCTTGTGTGATTGTTGTTATGTTGACCCTTGTGTATGTTCTCAACTTAATGATGACCGTAATGTCCTTGTCTTATGTTCACAGGCCGTAATTGTAGGCGCCGTACCTTTGTGGCCTACCTTGTCCCTATGACTGCTGAATGAGATTAAATTATCTGCCAATTATAATACTTGAAAGGACTTGACGACTCAGAGCTGACAACCAAAGTTCTTTATTAGTTGTCAAGGAACATATTCACAACTTGGCTACCTCCGAGCCTGATTATCAATAAATATACATATGAAACTTCATTGATGACACTCCTACATCACTTACTGCACTGGTCAGGAACTAATGTTATTATATCTCTTGATTAGCTCCGGATCTCTGATGTCTTCTTTGGTTCTCTATTTTCCCATCACTACTACACATCACTGATTAATGGGCTGTTCTCAATCTATTAAAGTAAGCTTCGAAGTATTGTCTGGGCAAACTTCCAGTGCTGGTAACTTATTCTTAGCTATAAACTGTTCCTAGTAAATTGTCTACACGTCCGACACTGGACTACAGTTCTAACACTTTTCTTTGTCAATCCACGCTCGTTAAATATGCGAGTGTTTACATACCAGGATGAACTGCTGGCGATATATGCTGAACATATCTTGACATGATTAACTATCTGTTGTAGAATTCTTTCATTAGTCTTCTCTTCTTCTCTTCTCTGCACATTGCAGCAGTACCATAACTTGGTATCTGGTCGATGTTGTTAGTCTAACGCTAACCTGTTCTCAGCTGACGACCATTTTAAGAGTGACCTCTGCTCTTCCCTCAGCTCACTTATTTCTCGTGCTCCGGTGACGTCAGAGCTAAGTCTTACTACTCATAAATTATTCTTACTTAGTCATATCTCAGTTCTTTCCCTTTCCTATCACACTAGAGACATCACTATACTAGTGTCACGGAGTGTTTTTGGTTTGTTTGCTGTATGAATGATCCTCTTCTCCAGTGGGAGCTTAATTGGTATGTGAAGTTGTTATGAGTTGTGTATACTTGTGCTGTGGTATTTTTGGTACAAGAGATGTTGTGAGCTGCAATGTGAATAATGTTCACTGAAGTGTGTAAGAGTTTAACGTGTTTTGGTGAACATGAATTGAAGGGGACGAATGGACAAAAAATGTGTGTTAGTAGAGAGTAGACAGCAAAGAGCGAAGAGAAGAGAAGAGTGGAAGGCTAGAGTAATGCGCGAGAAGAGGGCCAGTGTTGTGCAGTGGATTAATTATGAAGTAGCCTACTTTGTTGCTGTAATTATTCCGATAACCAGAGTGAATGTAAAATACTCCAGATTTGTTATGTCTCAAGTGATTGTAATGGCCATGCGCCAATTGTGACTGGTTTTTGTACATAAATCTATGGAGATTGAACCAGCTGTTGGTTTTGTTTGATTATAAATTATTACCTGGTCAACGAGCCAGACGGTGGTGTATGTTTGTTGCTTGATCTTCTACATATCTATATCCAGCCACATACATCCTGTCAGTCACAAGTAGGTCGAGCATTGAGAGGCAGGGTGACCAGTTCCGTTCTTCTTTAACTCAAGTGCAAATTCAGGTACCCATTTACAGCTTGGTAGACTGGAGCGTGACGATACAGTGAATCGAACCAAGCACCTTAGCCGTGAGAGACCAGCGCTCTAACCACTCTGTCAATCGGACGCTCAGCACAAATTGTACAGCAACATATGGATGATAAGCAACAAGATGCAATAGCTGCTTATACTGACTGCAGTTGGAAATACTATGAACAAGGACAGTAGTATAGTGTGCGCAAAACGATTAGTATTCTGCAGGATATATATTGTACAACTAAAGAGGAAAATATAAAAATCGATAAGTTCGATCAGGTTGGTCAGGGGCGATAAGTAGGTAGGTTGTAGTTAATTATTGTCGTTAGCTGGTCGGTGGGGTTTTTTTTTAATGGAGAGTGCGGTGGTTATTCATTTTGGCTGGCGGGGTGATAACTTTTGTGTGGTATGGTGTTGATTTTGTTTTTGTCGGGTGTTTTTGTGTGTAGATATTGATGAGAATATAGGGGTGAGAGAAAAAATCATAAAAGAGAGAATACAATTGAACACGAAATGAGACAAATTTTTATTTTTTTATTTATATATTTTTATTTATATAATAAGCGGGGTGTAGAGGTGGTCAGCCGGCGAGGTTAGTCTGGTTGATATTGTTGTCACCCAACTCGTCGATGAATATGCCGTATAAGGGTTCTCAGACAAAAACAAAATCAACACCACACCCCGGCTGCCAGCTACACCCCAACCCACACATGAGTCATCACCCCGCCAGCCAAAATCAATAACCCCCCCCCCCCCCCGACCAGCTAACGACAATAACTAACTACAACCTACCTACTTATTGCCCATGACCAACATGATCGAACTTATCGATTTTTATATTTTCCTCTTTAGTTGTACAATATATATTGGATGGGTGTGGAAAAAAAATCGAAAAAAGGTAATTCGTCTTACGAGGACAAACGACAAAGAAAATAGCCAACGTTACGACCACAAGGCCTTCGTCAGGGAAAGGAAAGAAAGTGAAGGCTAGATAGGACACATAAGAACTTAATAAATATAAAAAATATAAAAATTAAACCTAGGTACTTCCCTGAAGGAAACTTCCCGCAAACCGATTGGCGTGCCCAGAAAAGGAAATGACTATCACCACCGGATGTATACAATACATACTACGAAACTAAAAAAACGAAACTGAACAATAAACTACCCAAACGTAATATTAGTGGGGACTGGAAATAGAAGAGGTCAGAATGAGTTGGTGATAAATAAATATGAAATAAAAAATCAAGACATAGTAAAAAACAGTGTATTTTATATTCATACATATTATTAGAAGGCGGCAGAAAAATAGAAAAATAGGATAAGAGAGGAAAGTGTCAAAATGGAACAAGAGAGGAAAGGGGGGGGGGGGGGGACCTCAGACAAAGGTGTGCAGAGTGTTAAGAACGGCTGGTTTTAGAATCCCCATGCGGTGGATAAGACGGTTCTCAAGCTGTTCTCGGCTAGCAGTGTCAGAGGAGCAGGATCTGATCGCCGTGACCTGGATGTCGATGGAACCATGATGGTCAGGACCATTAAAGTGTATGGCAACTGGTGTGGATTTTTGCTGAGCGATGTCATTCAAGTGCTGGCTGAATCTGTGCCCAAGTCGTTTGCCTGTTTGGCCAGTATAGGTTATGCAGCAACGTTTACATATGATCGTGTAAATGACATTGCGCTACTCACACATGAAGCTACTGGTTATGGTGTACGTAGCTTCAGGAAAAGACACTTTGTTGGTTGAGATGACATACTTGCACGTTTTGCATCGTGTCTATCTACAATAGTCTTGACATATGGATGCGAGTCGTGGGCAATGACTACAACCCACAAAAGCCAGATCCAAACCTCAGAAATGAGGTATCTGAGGAAAGTGGTTGAAGTAACAAGAAGAGACATGGTCCGCAACCAGACGATCCGTCAAGGCCTAAAATCCCATCCGCTGCAGACCCAAATAGAACAGTCCCAACTAAGATGGTTTGGCCATGTCTACAGAATGGGAGAAGATCGGCTACCACGACAAGCATGGGAAACAAAGAGCCAGGGATCCAGACCTCCAGGACGACCCAGAGTCCGCTGGGAGGACAACATTAGACAATCTTTGAAGGACCGAGGACTAGAATGGAACCAGGCCAGGAAGAAGACAGCTGATAGAATGGTCTGGCGCTCTCTCTTCCAAACCTCTACACTTCACGGTAGAAGGGGAACGACTAAGTAAGTAAGTCTATCTACCATATATATTGTATGTATGTTGTATATATATATATATATATATATATATATATATATATATATATATATATATATATATATATATATATTGTAACACCTTAATAAAGAAACATAACACCACTTAAAACACCATCACATTACATCCTACCTACTAACCCACGCCGCCATTATTGATCTAATATTTTTCCTTATATAAATGTCACGCGCATCCTGCAGAATCGATCGGTATATTTCCCTATATAAAAGTCACACGCATCCTGCAGAATACTAATCGTTTTGCGCGTACTATACTACTGACAGCCAATAGTCGATTTGCTGTAGAAGGTTGTCTACTAACAAACGTATCAAGGACTGAAAAAAGCTGCGTACGTCTTCGAAGACCACCTTTCTCTTTAGTATGAGTAGTAGCCCCCTTCAGTCATAACTGACTATGGGAATGCGCCCTGGAAGTGACAGCTCTCATCTGATTTTTCCCTGGTGTTCCTTTCGGTGCATTCTTTTCTCTTTCGCTTGTTGTGAGAGCTTCTTTTCGCCCAATCTGAGGTGGCGCTGTAAAGAGCACCGCACCATGGTGCGATTGTTAGCTTCATCCTCCCAGGTAGCTGGATTTATGTCCAGTGCCATTATGTCTCTCTTGCACACATCTCTGTACCTCAGCTGCGGTCGCTTGGCTGTTCTTTTGCCATCTGCCAGTTGTCTGTAGAAAATATCTTTGGGGATGCAACACATCTTCCTTGCAGCGAACATGGTCAAGCCAGCTCAGTCTGCGCTGTCTATGCAGAGTATTCATGCTTTGAAGGCCAGCACGTGGCAGCGCCTCGACATTTGTCACTTTGTCCTTGCACGTGATGCCAAGGATGTGGCGTAGACACCGTAGATGGAGCCTTATTTCTCTCACTTTCAATTTTTTTTTGGTGTCTTGTAACAATTTTGGCTGTCACACTAAAACAGAGGTAGGCACCCGGTCATTTGTGTTCTACCGATGGATCATAGAGGATGTTTTAACGGATCTCTGTGTTACGAAATGAGGGGAAAGGGGTAGCACATCTTTAAGCGTGGGAAATTTCTAACTAGCCTTCGACTGCTACCATTAACAAGCATGGTCACCCCAGAATTTAAGGTACTCTTCTCCGTATTCCAAGTGAACGAACGAAAGATAAGTGTCAGGAACTATATTATGGGTGGGGCGTGTGTAGATGACAAACAACGCTAGGGGTATGAAGTAACACGACTCCACTAGTACTGTTCCATGACATTTATTTGACTATTAAGTCCTGACAACCAATCACATTAGTAAGCACACTGACTAAATACTCAAGCTAAAATTGCGTGTACGAAATACCTCTTAACTACACTATTCACGGATGTGGTGGGTTGATATTAATTATGTATATATTTGTGTAGCAGATGTGAAGTCAGCTATGCAAGCCCCTGAGGAAGTTTAATTTCTAAATATATGTCTGGGAACCTGTCTTGCTTCCACCAATGACTACCACCCGCTATGTATATTATCCCCAATTGAACAATTTTTTACAAATGTATTAATTATAATTGAGTTGATTCATAAAAGATTAAACGTCAAGATATATTTACACACATACCAGTTTAACTACTAAAGTCTATTATTTCCTGAACTAGGAAGCGTTCTTAGTGTAATACTCTATTCCAAACTTAAGCACATATTTGGGGGATCAATAATGTCATCATATTTTATAATCTTGTTGATATAATCGGTGGTGGAGGATCAGTCAGTGAATTAACAAGGCCCCAAAACACAAGGCCTTATCTTTAGATATGTGTAGAAAATTCTGCGATGTCCTGGTTATAAGTCTGCATGCACACAGCACTGCACAGCTTTCAGGATTCGAGATAAGGTAAGGCACTCAATTCATATGGCCTCAAACAGGTACTTTTGTTGAACACAAACGTGACTGGCTCACTTCAGTTTCTCACCCAGAAACTCTGGAAGTAGAGGATTAATTTCCCTCAAAATAATATTCTGATCTATCTCCGTTCTTAACAGGTTTACAGGTATCAACAGATCAAAAATCAGAAAATAATACATAAATAATTATTGTCCCCATCCGGTAGAGTGCTCTATTCATCATTAAGTATCTCAAACATATGTTTTTACACCTTCCTAGTCATAATACAATATTATAATTTCGTAAATACATTCAGGTAATAACCTGTATTACATAAAGATGGCCAGTGATTTTCTGGCTATAACTCAAACATTATTCATTAAAGTCTTTTCCCTTATTAATTTCTTTTTATCCCAACTTTTAAGTAAAACTGTAAGGATTTTATTAAGTTCTTTCCCCACAATGTCAGAAAGCCTGTCCGGCTTTTCTACACACGACAATATCTTTCTTAGCACCTCGGTGAAACAACACAAAGTTTGATGTTGGCTTCCCTCTTTATATATATATATATTTTCTTTTATCTCCCAAAGTACAAGTAAAGCTGTAGGGCTTTTACATGAAGCTATAAGATTATCTAACCCCATTTAATGATTTTACGTAACATGTTGAAGTGGCACTTGTACTACTGGGACTCTACCCTTCAAATATTCATTCTTAATCAATATGGCAAACACATTTTCAAATACAATAATAATTATATAAATGTTGGTCTTACCGAAATATCGAATTTTTCCACTATGTAAGTTAATTACAGGCCATAAATGGTCACACAGAATCTCCTGCTGACTATCAGAACAGCGAAGGCATATGAGCACAACTTGTCTGTATACGTCAATTAACTACACAAGTGAACTTATAATTTGAAAGTGGCGAGGAACGCTGGTCTCTCTGTGTATTTATTCCCACTTCTTAGTTATTCTAAGCAACCAATCAGGGGACTTCCGTTCCTACGCGTCTTTTTTCAAAAAGTTAACCTACTATTTTCAAATCAGGAGACACCCCTTAATATGGCCAGCATCAGTAAAGAAGCCTCATGTACGTCTATATGTGTCTTCATTCTACCATATCGCTAGTATTATCTAAGTCATTTTAATACAGAACGATAATATTTACTTAGTCTACCGTCTGTCATCTAATGCATAAGATTTCATGCGTCTGGCTATTATTTTTACCATTTTCGTTTCCCTCTATATTTATGCCAATAATATATCTTTCTTCCTACAGTAAGATAATATATTAGACTAAAGAATATGATATATTTAATAACTAATTAGTAGCATTTTAATCGTCTTTTTTAGTCTTTATTTTTTCCTATCGTTCGATTTGGACAGTTAGTTTCAGTTTCGAGATGCAGACGATAGTTTAAACAGGACTCAGTACTATTTCCCCCTCTCTCTCTCCCTTTTCCAAGAAATAAACAATTTCTAACGATACTAACATTCAAACGTGCGTTTTGGTTAAAGGCTTGCAAGTCTGTGACGTCACATTGGCATTTATTCTACTATCGTTTTTATGCGTTAACCCTTTAGAGACCAAAATTTAAAAAAAAGCTAGTATTTTGGTGGCGTGGTAATTCCTATGTTATTTTATACCTACAAACAACTATATGCTATATTTTGATCGGTGAAATTTCGGATATCATCACAACGGACTGGGTTCACTGACGTACAAAGACAGTACACTCCTCGCACCTATAATACACAATCCAGGTGTGAATTACTTATCACAAGTGATTGGCGGCATGAAACATCGCCATATAGATTCTCTAAGAATCACTCTCAGGCGGGGACCAGACAACGCCTGTACTTATTCCAACACAGAGACAAGGCGGGAAATATACAACGCCTTACTCGATAGTAGCTCCAAGGCGGGACCAACTCACCACCTTAACATGTTCTCCATGAACTCTACCAAAGTTCCTCCAGGAACAACCTTAGGCGGGAAAACATCGCCTGTACAACAATAGGTCAAACCTATACCACAATCACTATATCCAACACAACTGTGGTTTCCCACTGTCATAAAATACAAACACACAGCTCGACCACAAATCATAGACTGCCGCTAGTCAGATTCAGGTACCGTCTCAGTCACCCAGACTTGTGTTCACCAAAAATGCTGTCTCCATGCGCACGCACAAGTCACAAAATGTTGACATGAAGTCAGACATGAACTCAATCTCTGAGTTAAACTTAAACAAGTGTTGACAACCTCCGTGACCCTTACTTACACTCACTCCATCATTCACCCACAGTAAACCGTTCTGTGACAGATAGAAATAAATTTGAATTGTAATTTGGTGAAATACCAATTAGTTTGAATTCTGCACCGCTATGTCGATGGAACTGCTGGGAACGGATCGTCCTGCACAGATAAATGTTACCACATATAAACTGCCTTTACTCAAAATATTCTGAACCGTGAAAACAGACACCATCTTAACAAGGTAGATGTTTAGAGAGCTCGATGTTTCTAAAGTTTATGCCACAGCTCCTGGGTTGCCCACCCTTGTACTAACACATTCGTGTTTTGTAGCACTCTTAGTTGCCAGCGGTCCCACGATAACTCTATTGTTCCTTTTGTGGACTTCAGACGTTTGTGCACTGTTGTAACCAGCGACGATATGGTTTTTACCGTGGTTATTGGTAATTAGTTTAATATTCTTCATTTGATGTTCCTGTCCCTATGGATCTGTAATGTGACTGCTGTGCAATCCTGGTCGAATGAGTGAAATTGATAAACCTAGTAATAAAGAGAGAGAGAGAGAGAGAGAGAGAGAGAGAGAGAGAGAGAGAGAGAGAGAGAGAGAGATATCAATTAAATAAGAAGGAGAGAAAGAAATAGAGGAAAACATGTTTGGTTTCATAGTTTCAACAGAACAGACACAGACGGACAGACAGACTAGGTAGACAGACGGACATCCAGACAGACGGACAGACAGGACAGGCAGACATATAGGTATATATTAGATTAGAGGGGGTCTCGGAAGAGACAGCGAAAGAGGAAAACCTCAGGCATGTCGCACAAGGCAACCAATCTAATCAGGTAAAACAAACTAGCACAAAAATTAAAACTGCAAAATGTAACTTCTTTATGGAGCGTTTCTTTGGGACTAGTTCCAGTGGTGGCTTCATGCTCCGTAAACGCAAAGACAAAGGAAGATAGTGATGATAATGACGATGATGATACCACCGAATGTACTTTTGCTCTGATTTGTCTAGTGCCGCGATCATGAAACGACTATAAGAGTCCAGGATGCAAGAAATGATTCCCTGGTGCTAGCTCTGACTAACATGGAGGATGTAGTGAAAGAAGCTCATTCCAATGTTCTCAGCCTGCGCCAGATGAACCTGATGGCTCAAAGCAACCAAATGCGTCAAACGGTAAGTTGTACTTCTTCTTTCTTCTTTGATCCTTAGCCGCCGACCGTCAAAGCAGTCAATGGCCATCACGCCTGGTGACGTCTTGTAGGGCGACAACAAATTGATTCCACTTTGCTCGGTCGGTGGCCATCCTTCGTACAGTGCCCCAACTCTGGTTCATACCTCGCATCTCAGCCTCCACAGTCCTCCGCCAAGTTGTTTTTGGTCGGCCTCTCTTTCGTTTTCCTTCAGGGGTCCATAGCATTGCTGTTCTTGTGATGGCATTGGGGTCTCTTCTGAGGACATGGCCAACCCAGCTCCAGCGTCTGCCAGCTATGATGGTGTGCATGTCCTCTTGCTTGCTCCGAGTAAGCAGATCTTGGTTGGTGATGGTATTTGGCCAAAAGATTCGGAGAATTTTTCTTAGGCATGTTGTGTGAAAAGAGGACAATTTCGACATTTTCTTCTCTGTAACTCTCCGGCTCTCCGCGCCATAGAGAAGCACAGAAAGCACACAGCTCTGATATATTCCTAATTTTGGGCTTGTGCTGTATTGAGAGGACTTCCAGATGTTGTTTAGACTAAAAAAAGGCTGTTCTTGCTTTAAATTAATATGAAACAAACATAAAGGTATGTTTTCAGGCACTCGTAAGAAATAAAGAAGTAGAACACTGCTACTTCTTTATTTCTTACGAGTGCCTGAAAACATACCTTTATGTTTGTTTCATATTAATTTACCGTTTACAGGCCTCGGGTTTCCCTTCCTTATATGTTATAAATGTTCTTGCTTTGTTCATTCTGTTGTTGATGTCTTTGCTTGCTCCGCCGTCTGGTGTTACTATGCATCCTAGGTATGTGAAGGCGTCTGTCTGTTCCAGTTGCTGATTCCTTACTGATATGGGCTCAGGGTTGATAACATTGAGCGTCATGACCTCTGTCTTCTTTAGGTTGATGTTCAGTCCCACCTGCTGGCTATACTTATTAAGTCTATCCGATTTTTCCTGGATGTGTTGATGTGAATGTGCTAGTAGTGCAATGTCATCTGCATATTCCAGATCTTCCAATGTAGAAAATGTAGTCCATCTTATTCCTCTTGGGCTGCCCTCTGTTGTCTGGCGCATCACCCAGTCTATGACTGTTAAAAATAGAGTGGTTGATAAGGGGCATCCCTGTCGTACTCCTGTCTTCACCTCAAAGGTTAGGTTGCTCTGCCCAATGCTACACGTAAAGTTGGCATAAAGGCTTTTTATGATTGACACTATGCAGCTTGGAATTCCATAAGCCCTCAGTATTTTCCATAAACTGTCCCTATGTATACTGTCAAAAGCCTTTTCAAAATCAACGAAATTAATGTACCGCTGTCTTTGCCATTCTGAGCACTGCTCTATAATGTTCCTGAGGGTAAATATATGATCTACACATCTTCTGTTCTTTCTAAATCCTGTTTGTTCTTTCCTCAGTTTGTGGTCTACTGCTTTTGAAATTCTCTGTATAATTATCCTGCCTAGTATTTTGCTGGGAACTGAGAGAAGAGTGATTCCTCTCCAATTATTGCAGTCTGCAAGATCTCCCTTCTTGGGCAATTTGACAATTATTCCTTTTCTCCACTCTGTTGGTGATGTCCCTGTTTTCCAGACTTGTGCAAATAGTGGTTCTAATAGTTCTGCTGCTAGCTCAGGGTCTGTCTTAAATAGCTCTGCATTTAAGTTATCATAGCCAGGGGCTTTTCCATTCTTTAACCCTTTGATTGCTGTGATGATTTCTTCTTTTCGTGGAATGTCTGTATTAACATCTAGATAATTTTCAGCCTCAGGAACATTCAACAGTGTCTCTGGTGGTTCCTTATTGAGTTTCTCTGAAATGCTCTGCCCATCTTGTTTCCTGTCCCTCTGCTGTCGTGATGAGATTTCCTTGCTTATCTCTTACTTATGTAATATTGTTTGCACCTCGTTTTCCGCTGATGATTTTAGTTATTTTGTATACTGTGCTTTGTTCATTTCTATGTGCTGCCTCTTCTGCCTGTTTTGCAAGGTCATCCAGAAATGTCCTTTTGTTAGCACGGGTTTGACGTTTTACTTACTTGTCCAGCTGACTGTACTGTTCGCTACATATTGCCTTTAACCTGGGAGACTTAGCTTCTATTTTCTTTCTTTTCATTTCCTTTCTCTTCGCTATGGTGTTTAGCGTATCTGGTGTTATCCAGTCTTGGCTCTTTCTTTCCTGGAATCCCAAGTATGACTTGCTGCTTTCCTTGTATATTGTTGAGATGGTGTTGAATCTCTGGTCTCTGTTCTTTCCTGGCTTTTGGTAATCTGATACCGTCTCTTTACGTCGACCACGAAAGCTTTTCTGGTGAGAAGTCCTTAAGTTTCGTGATGTTATATCTTTTCTGTTTGACTGCAACAGGTCCAGCAGCTCTGAGTTTCACCTTCAGTCTTGCTACTACTTGGTGATGATCACTTCCCACATCTGCGCCTCTTCTTACTTTCACATCTTGTAGTGCATGTCTCCATCTGCCATTGATCATTGTGTGGTCTATATGGTTTCTGTCTCGTCCGTTTGGTGATTCCCATGTTAACTTGTGCACTTCTTTGTGTGGGAAAAGTGTTCCTCCAATGACCAGGTTGTTAATACTGCAGAAGCTTATTAATTTGTCCCCATTCTCATTTGCTGTTCCACTTCCGCATTTCCCCATTACTCTTTCGTTATAATTATTGTGTGCTCCAACTTTCGCATTTAGGTCTCCCATTACTATAATAAGATCGTACCTGGGTGTAGTTTCCATTTCCTTTTGTACCTGTTGATAGAACTCGTCCTTGATCTCTTCATCGCTGTCGTTTGTTGGTGCATAGCATTGTATAATTGTGGTGTTGGTGAATCTCCCTCTCAGTCTTGCTCTTATCAGTCTGTTGTTGATGGGTTTCCATTCCAGTAAAGACCTTTCCATTCCTTTCTTCAGGATAATGGCTACACCTTCGTTGTGCTGACCATCCTCTCTACAAGAATAAAGTACTGTTTCCCCTGTAGCTGTTTTTATTCTCCCCATCCCTGTCCATCTGCTCTCGCTTATTCCCAGGATATGTAATTTGTAGTTCCTCATCTCTGCTGTGATTTGTCCCAGCTTTCCTGCCTCATTTATAGTTCTGACGTTCCAAAAACCAATTCTGGTTTCGTGTTTTGCGGTCAGGGCATCCGTTTTCATGCCAATGGCTTCCTTTCGGCTTTCACCATTGTCAGTCATACGAGCCTGAGACTCCGGATGTCCGTCCCGCATCAAAGTTTTTTCATTTATTGTCGTTTCCGTAACATGTGCGATGTTTTACATAGACAGGGGTGTCGGCCCTGTGCTAAAACCAACAACCTGGAGGACCAGGGTACCAGCTTTTGTCTGACCCCTACCCACGCAGACAAGTCCAGCGTGGTTGAACCTACCAGGAGTAAATCTCCCACTGGCATAGCTCTGGGGATTGTCAGGGTACACAAGCTGCCATACCGCTACAAGTTATAGGTACCTGTGGCGTCAGAAGTTTATACTATTCAGTTGAGTATTATGCTCGTTTCTCACTGTGTCCAGGGTTAATATATATAATGTCCTCGGTTTCAGGACAGCCACAATAACTCAGTAACAGTAACTTCAATATTTCCATATAACGATTGATATATCAACTTGGAAACTTTGTTGACAATCCAACATTTAATACACGTAGACTGTACATCTTCACAAGGCATTACAAGATAGGTAGATTCAGCAACTTTCATAATCCGTGTGTCCATATAAACATTATCTAATTCCCTTTCCTTTGTTGATTTGTAATCTGTACACCTTGATGTCTTTTAAGACATTTTCCATTGAACATTTCCCATCTATCTACCATCTGGTAGAAAAACACAAGCCAACCCTTTTGGATAAACACTTGTTCTATCCGTTTCTATCCCCGAACTGACTACGTCATGTGCGCCATACACATAGTGATAATTCACCATCGTGCCGCGCTCACCAGCACCAAACTCTTGTTTATTTTCTGGCATGTGGCGTGTAATAGCCAGCGCCACAGTACCATTGATGGCAGGGTAAGTTGTACAGCGCGACGGAACTCGTGCGCCGCATAGTGATTTTTTTGTTTCTTATATTAGTGATTAATAAACCCAGGGTCGCGAAGGTGTTCAGTTTAGTCGCAGGGCTCTCTGAAAAGTTTCAGAAAAATAAAGAAATTATATTATCTTTGAGTCGGGAGAAGTGGAAAAAAAATAGTGTATCCAGCAAAAATATTTGAGAACCACTGATTTACATGATGCCATGTTTTAGATATAGAATGAGCATATGTTTTTTTCTTTCAAAATATCTTTTCTCTCTCTCTCTCTCTCTCTCTCTCTCTCTCTCTCTCTCTCTCTCTCTCTCTCTCTCTCTCTCTCTCTCTCTCTCTCTCTCTCTCTCTCTCTCAGATAAAAACAGTTATGTCTCTAACACAGGTTACCATCCAAACGTATTACATAAATGATTCTATTTATATCTTTTATTTTTTTAATCCACATATAGTTTGTCTATTAATGTTTCTGCATTGCCCACTGGGTGTTACATCTGTGACCTTTGGTGGTCCTACAGATTGTAGTTTGGACTACACATGATCGACATAGTAGGTTCGTTATCGATTCTGATATTACCTTCTGTCAGTTTATCATTAATAGAACATCACTGTACATTGACGTTATTCCGACTTTAAACACAACGATGGGTTTTCAATAGATTTATTGGTGCTTCCAATTTATTCAACATATGTACAGCAATGCGACACAAACGTAGATCTCTGCATCCAAACGTTTCAAATAGTCTGGATCATTCAACCTAAAACATTCTCGTTGCTTCAACCCTGGCTATTTCTAAGTATGGTGAATGACTATGACATAACTCAATTTAATGTTCTTAAGCGATGCTTGAAGTTATCGTATGAACAGGTCAACACCGGGGAATCGTAGTTTCGTTCAAGGCTGATACCCTCTTGTGTTAAGCTGGTTCTAAGCACGAATGTCAATGTTTGCTACACGAGGGGTAAACGTTTTTACATATTTCAACCCGTACCTTCAATGCATGTTGGACATCCCCGTCCAAGAAATATCACAAATTAACTTCTGCTGTTTGAAATAACACACTGCGTCTGCTCTTTAATTCACACGAATTATATAATGGATTTGGGACGCTATCTGTCTCCACAGATTCGCTCTTCCGCAAAATTCGAAAGGCGACAACCCCAGCACTCACTTCGTGGATAGGACTCCGCATTTTAGTTGCGCTGTCTTTTAGTTTCACCAACCCCACGTGAACTTCGCTCACTCCATGTGAACATTCACTCACGTCATGTGACAAGAGACTTCTGGAATGTTCTGCAAAAATCTAGCGGCGACAACTTTGTCTCAAGAGGGGGGGAATTCTTGCCCCAACTGTTAAGTAACTAGTGTTACTTCCCTTTGATTACTTCTCAAAATATTCATTTCATTATTTATGGACTAATCCTTTTTTTAAACATAAAATTATGCCTCATTTTGGCGAGGCGCGTCCCGTTTAACTTAGTCGGTTATATTAGGGCGCATGTTCAAATATAAAAGACTTTTAGGTCTGGTTCAATAAATTAATGGACTAATCCTCTAAACCGGCCACACAACGTTGCCAATCTTAAGACAAATTGCGTGGCGCAGTGGGTTCAACTTACGTACATGAGAGGAAGTTAAGTCCACGGCGACAGAGGTGGGGGTAACCTCACGGTTATCACTAGGAGAGCCAGCTAGCCAAAAAGCGAAAAGGGTGCAGTTTCATAAGTCTACCCGTGCTGGTTTCAACGGAATTTCATGCAAGACTTCTGCCATACATCCCCGTTTGCGCCACAGATAACGGCCCTTCTCGGGGTCGGAACTAAACTGGCAGAGGATCGTGGAGTCAGTGCATCCCTAAAGATGTGGTGTGCAGAACTCACCGATGAGTAATATATGCTCTGACACCCATCAATCCACTCCCAAATCATGGATCAAATGATAACTGAGTCATCAGTGAATTACCTCAAGTCTAAGGTGGGCCAATGTGCCGAGAGACTGAATGGTTGTTGGATGAGCAGTCGCGAACATTGGCTTTCTGGAGGGCAAGCGGGGCTGCACCAGGCAGATGAACTCCGTAAGGACATCCCTTGCCTCTTCCCTGGTATGGTGGCTCTACCAGGATGATAGAATATTTCCACCATTTATTGCAATTACAGCATGAGAATTTTAACTATCCAGAATCATCGCTGGAGCTACGGAGATTGTGCTCTGTCGTCGATACCTACAGCAAATGAAATGAGGAAATACAATTGCAGAAGGAGAGGTAGGGGAGAAACGAGGAGAGAGAGAAACAGAAGGGCAGGAAAGAGAAGGTTCAGATAGAAAGCAAATCGCATCTCGATGAAATATATGATACTGGAGTTGTCGAAGTGCCAATCAACGTGCAGCCATTATACACACAATCATCTACAATTTCGATATCCCCGTGATCCAGTAGACACATTTAAACGCCAATAGTGTTATCTATTGCCCAGGCCACAGATGTTACTCCAATCCATATGTGCCTGGTAGACGAGGACAAGCTGTTTATGTAAAACATGAGCTCCCTCATACATGGCTGGATACAAGTTACCAAACTTGTGAGGATGAGGAATTGCAGGGGGTTGCTATGAATATATGCGGTCAGGAGTGGCGAGTCTACAGTTTATATGCTCATGTCGACCATCTTACAGCAGAGAGTAGTTGGAATTTTCTGGCGAAATGGACTGAAGACTATAACTTAAGTTGTTTAATTGCTGGCGATTTCAATGCTAGATCCAGGGGGGTGGGGAAGGAGGGGGGGGAATCACGGAAAATATGTAGGGTATAGCTTTGAGCCAGGTATTACTTAACATGAACCTTACCATCTTGAATGATGGACGCCCAACTAGACTGGCAACTAAACCTGGGGATACAAATGGTGTCATAGATCTGGCATTCATCTCTAGTGCTGCCAACACCATGGCACGTTGGGATGTATTAGGTGCACAGAAACTACCTTGCGTCATACTCATTGCAAATGGTAGGACCACTAGACACAGGAAACCTAAACCGACCTTCAAGTATCCTACAGGCCCACTCGACAGTAACAACCCTTTACACACATGACGTAACAATGCCAAACAAAAGACAGCGAGAACACCTTTCACCCAACCTCCCTGGTGGAATAAGACAGTGGAGGAAGCATGGATAGAAAAGGAAAGAGCAACAAAGGAATGACGTAAAGCACGAAACAGAAGAATGATGAATGAGAGAGAAGTTGAAGATGTGAAGGAGAAAAATCAAAGAGCCGTTACTAGATTCAAGAGCTTGGCAAGGGAGGCCAAGGATAAAGTGTGGGAGGACTGACACAGGTGGGCACGGACAAAAACCCTACAGAAATTCTGGTCCTTTCATCGAAGAATGAATAGGAAAAGTGCAAGCCAACCCATCCCTAATATCACAAGCTCTACATAACTAAGCTTGAAGACGGACGAAGAGAAGGGAAGAGCATTAATCAATCGATATATGGAGCAAACGGATAAAGGTGACAAACGTGCCCGCCTGAAAATAAAGGACAGTGTGCTGGAAAATGCCCTAAGGGGCCAGATATACTTCGATCTAATTTTTTAAGAGGACGTGGTGTACGCATTGAAAACCAGCAGAAACACTGCTTCGGGTCCTGATGGTGTATAATACCATCACATTAAACAGCTCGACCACACAGCCATTATAAATATGGTGAGCGATTTCAATACCAGCATACATAATGCTAAGGTGCCGGAAGACTGGCTACACAGTTACCTTCGGCCACTTCCTAAACCTGGCAAAGACCCCACATTGATCAGCAGCTATCGAATTATCACACTACAGAATGTCTATGGTAAATTACTTGAAAAGATAGTTGCAAGACAAGTAATGAGCCACCTAGAAAATGCACACATCCTTCCTGATACCCTGGGTAGCTATAAGCCTATGAAAACAACATGAGGTAACTCTGGAACGTTTGCGTACGATGTGTACGAGGGATTCTAGGGTTAAAGAGAAACGGTGGCTGTCGTAATTGACCCAGAGGATGCTTATAACAGTGTGGACTTTGCAACCCTAATAGACTGTATAATGGCATGTGGTGTAAACCCTTGGATAACAAGGTGGATAGCAGCTGCCTTAATGAAGAGATTAGTATCATTTCGCTTGGGAACTTGGACATCAGAACCAATGCGCATTTGCCCAGGCCTACCCCAGGGTTCTCCACTATCAACAGTGCTGTTTAACATCTACACAGCAAACGTAGCAACCTTTCAACCAACAGAACTGGGACGAACATTACCTTTCGCAGATGACATACCCATGTACAGAACTGGCTCAGACAGACAGGAAATGGTCCAAAGCATACAAGAGACACTGCAGGCGGTTTCTAAATGGTGTGAGAGGAAAGCGGATCAAAGTTCAATCCTAACAAGGCCGATGTGATGTGGTGCTCTTTGAACAACTCCATAATGAAAGCAGACCTTCCAGACAAAACTTTCAATGGGCAAAACATTGAAAGGCAAGACAGGCTGAAGTATCTGGGAGTAACGTTTAATCGTGGGCTATTGTTCAAGTATCATGTCGAACTGATCATACAGAAGTGCAAGCGAGGACTGGCAGCCTTAAAAACAATAGCTGCTGCGCGCTTGGAACAGAGACTGTTGTTTCTCCTGTACCATCAGCTTGTGATTTCAATAATCGAGTACGGGCTAGGAATACTCACACTGTCAGTGTAACAATGTGAACGACTGGAACGCATTCCAAATGAAGGGATGCAACTAGTTTTGGGCTGTACGCGTGATACCCCCATTGTGACAATGAGATACATGCTCGGATTGCTGTCGATTAGATCCAGATATGCGATGGCCCAGGCAAATGCATATATACTGGTACCCACAGACAAAAGACACCCGCTACATGAAAATGTAGCTGACATCAAAGGAGCAGGAATCAAGATGGGGATGTCATGGGTGGCACAGGTAGAGGGTACGAATGGTCAGGTGACCAGGGTTGAAAATGTATCCAGAGGGGAAGAGTGTAGTAAGTCAGGGGAGAACTGGATAAACTACCAGCAGGTCATCATTAGATTTGGCAGTGAGTACAGATCTTGGGGCAATGGAAAAGCAGAGCTGGAGATTAATCCGTGGTGATCATGCTGGGGATGATGATGCCATTGTGAACATTAATGGGTCTGTAGTGCGTGGTGAAAAATCAGGATGGGGCTTCTCTACGAGAATAAAGGGCTGGGTCGTCGCTGAAAAGAGTGGAGCCTACATGACAGCAACCTGCAGCATGAGAATGGAGGTAGAGGCATTTACTCCAGCACTGAGGTGGCTGTCTGAAACTCCATCAACCAGGGCCGTTATATTGTCAGACTCTCAAGCCATGCTTCGGAAAGTTCAGAACGGATGCCTGCGGCAGGAATGGAAAACATCAATAGAATCCTCAAGTCTTCAAGAACTGATGTGGATCTACAGTCCTGGTCATGCAGGCGTACGTTGCAATGAGAGAGCTGACAAACTGGCCTCGAGAACACCCACAGTGGGGACACTGGACATGGATAAGGGAGAGATACTAATGGCTATTAATGATCGCCTGCTGGATAATGATACTGCAATGAATGAATCAACAAGGCTGAGACTGTTAAAGTTTGGCATCAACGTGGGACTAGCAGAAATGGACGTAAGAGAGGATGCATCCGTCGTATGTACAACCAGCGTGCTATAGGTGCAATTAGCATTCATACTTTTCGTCGTTTGCTGAGGGAGATTGAGCACCTATGGGTTTTCCCGAAGTACAGTGATGTCAATTCTGATTAACAATAACAGTAACAAGACAAAATGCATCTTTTTGTAAGGCTATTGTATTAGTTGTACGTGATGTTTTTTACCAATTACAGACTGAGGCCTGCAGACAAACGATTAAAACATACATCGTCAAATAACAGTAGTTCCCTGGTGTCTGTGATGAGACAAAGAATGATGAGAACTAATACCATCTCTCGCATGATGTGAGAGACAACTGATATGAGGTTGTTCATTGTGCTAGCAACCTCATCATGTAAATTACCATGAAAACCGCCACTGCCAGAGCAGCTGGATACTTTAATGCAAGCATCCTGTAAGTGAACCAACTGCCGTGGTGGTTCCATGCTCCATAAGTAGCGGACAGGGAATAGAAGAAGAAAATAAGATATCCAACTGGGGAGCAGCGCTGGTGTAATGGTTACCACATTGCGCTGGCGATCGGGTGATCCGGGTTCAAGCCCGAGCGAGTACATTTGAAAGAGTGTCGTCAACCAGGGACTGGAATAACCCGAACGGCTCCTGAACCGACCCAGCTCTAATGGGTACTCTCCGAAGACGGCGAGTATCTGCCTGAATGGTGAGAGGACACTTGTCAGCGTATAGGGAAAATAGGATACTCACGTAAAATCAGTCTCAGGTTAGACATACTAACCTGAGATTTCGACTCGAGTAATAGCGGGCGTACGTTAAAAATTAAATAAATAAATAAATAAAAATTTAAAATTAAAATAGAATTTTAAAAATTAAAAAGAAATCAATAAAAACTTAAACATAAATTTAAAAAAAATTAAAATAAATAAATAAAATTTAAAAAATATATATATTTAAAACAAACCAAAAAAAAAGATATCCATCTAATCTGACTGAACTCAACATATTTAAGATGATACACATGTAAAGATGACAGACGTATTTGTATGATTCAGATGTTTAAGCTGATACATTTAAGATGATTCACACATTTAAAATCATACACACATTTAAGATAATACACAACCAATCAATTAATCAATCACTACCCTTTAGCTCCAAGGAGCATAGGCCTTCAACAAACACATGCTACGTCCTCCTGTCCCGTGCCATCCGCTCAAGTTCTTTCCATGTTTTCCTCATTATTTTCACCTCTGTATCCAGTTCTCTTCTCCTTGAGTTTTTTGGTCTACCTCTACCTCTCTTTCATAGTGGATTCCAGAACAAGGACTGCCTTGTAATGATATCAACAGGTTTCCTCAATGTGTGTCCTATCCATCGCCAGCGTCTTCTTCTCAACTTTTGTTCCACTGGCACTTGTCTGGTTCTTGTCATCGGTTCCAAATTTGTGATTTTCTCATACGATTTCAGTCCTTCTATTCTGCGCAAGCACCCGTTTATAAAAGTCTGTAGCTTTGTGGTTGTTGTTTTTGTTGCTCTCCATGTCTCAGAGCCATTAAATAGGACTGACATAAGAAGATTCTTATTTTCGTGTTGGACTTGATTTCTCTTGTTCTCCATATGTTTCCCAACGCAATGAAAGCTCCTCTTGCTTTTTGTATTCTTATTTTGATATCATTGTCTGCCCCTCCAACTTTGTCAATATTACTTCCAAGATATGTGTACGATTCTACACCTTTTAGTGGTGTTTCTTCAAGTTCAACCTTGTTATCATGTCTTGCATTTATTCTCATAATCTTTGTCTTTTCCTTGTGTATTTTCAGGCCCACTTGTTGTGACCTCTCATCGAGAATTTTCATTTTGTTTTGCATCTGATTATGGTTATGGGACAGAAGAGCCAAGTCATCTGCAAAATCCAGATCATCAAGCTGTTAAGACAGATCCACTGGATTCCATTTCTGCTGTGTGATGTCGATGTTTTCATAACCCACTCTATTGCTAGGAAGAAAAGAAATGGACATAAGAGACATCCATGTCTCACTCCCGTTCTAATCCTAAACGGTTATGTACGTTGTTCTTCATGAAGAACTCTGCATGTCATGTCTTCATAGGTCTTCTTTATTAAGTTAATGATCTTCATGGGAAATCTATAATGCCTCATCAATTTCCAAAGTGATTCTCTGTCTACGCTGTCAAATGCCTTTTCATAGTCCATAAATCTGATGTATAGCGATGAATTAGGTCAAGATGCCTAAGATAATACACACCTTTCAAATAATATACACGTTTTAAAAAGATACAGACATTAAAGAAAATATACGCATTTAAAATGGTACACATATTTAAGATGATACATGCATTTAAAATGGTACACGCATTGAAAATAATACACACATTAAAGATAATGAAAGGGAAAAGGATCCCGTTACACGCTGAAATATCCGTCTCAGCTGAAATATCGGATACCATGGAGATTTCAGAATAAGGACTGCCTTGTAATGCTATCAACAGGTTTTCTCAGTGTGTGTCCTATCCATCTCCAGCGTCTTCTTCCCATTTGTTGTTACACTGGCACTTCTCTAGTTCCTTTCGCTAATTTCGCATTAGTGATCTTTTTATACTACTTCAATCCTTCAATTCTGCGCAAGTTTCCAAATATGAAAGTCTATTGTTTTTTGGTTGTTGTTTTTATTGTTCTGTATGGGCCAGAGACATACAGTAGGACTGACATGACATTTGAACTGAAAATTCTTATTTTTGTGTTGGACCTGATTTCTTTTGATCCCCACATATTTCTAAGCGCTGATCTTTAATGTCTTGCTCTAGATGATGTTTTACAAAATATGGGCAATAACAAAGCCTATAAACTGGATTTGTATGTTTCAATCTTGAAAGTTGTTGCCCTAGAAAATGTGCAGTCGGTTTAACGGTCGCCCGATGCTTATGAGTATAATACTCACCCTAAAATATTCTACATTATTGTTTGGTTTGGTTTGGTTTTAAGGATTATCTTCATTGCACACGGACAGCTCCATCGGTGCTCCGATCTCCTCCCTTAGGCCACACAAGGAGGATCTCAACACAGCAGTGGCGTATCCTGGTAATGCGAGCTAGGCGTGCTGCTACTTAAAATGAATATGTACGCCTACTATTTAACTTCTTCCCATCTTAATTTAAAAACCAACTATATTCAATTACGCAACGATAGTTATTAGGGGTATATGTCAATTATCTCCGAAATACTAATTAACTTACAACTTGAAACTCACTGTCACTTTAATAATCTTCATTCCCGGCAACTAACAAAAATTAATCACAAAAAACACTGGACGGACACAATTTTTACAACCCGAGAGCTGCAAGACCACCGCACGCATGTTCGTATTGTATTGACGTATCTGGCCATGAAACCGATCCACACAAACCAATCTTCAGACGTGAATCCGAAAGGTACCGCACGCATTGTGTCGGAATTACCCGAGAAACTTCGGGCGATTGCAACCAACCAATAAAAACTGCACTATAAAACGCGTCTGGGAAACTGAAACTAGATATATTCGTAGATTCTATGCGGGAAAATCCGTTATCCTGATGCGTGCGGTCCGAAAGCAGAACTTTAGAAGAGAAATAATTTATAGAATAATAAATTAAATTTTTATTTTCCTTCGGGCATAGGTGTGCGCAGCACGCACAGCACACATAGAGAATACGCCACTGCAACACAGTGCACGAACTCAGTAGCACAGGTAGAATCCCGATGTGTGTTCAAGTGTATAGGAGTCACACATTCTATAAATATATTTGGTGGGTAGGTTTCTAATTTTCAAATTTTGCCAGGGCAGTTTTGTCTCATGGCCTACTTATTACGATTTCCAACTGCCGTGGGATTTTTAACGTGCGCAACTTGCACACAGGACCTCCTGTTTTGTTTGTTTCGCCCTCATCCGAGAAGGCTATGCATCCGATCTCACTACCCATGAGACCAGTAGGGAGTATGACATCTATAAATTATATTCCATCTACTGGGAATCGAACCCGGTACCTCTAGAATTCTAGTAGGACGCCACATCTCTTAGCCAGTCCGACCCCCTTCATTATTATCTCTCTTTAAGCTTATTGAAGAACAACCTGATGACTTGGAAACCCTGTGGCTTAAATTCAAGGACATCATAAAGACAGCTGCTGCAGAAGCATGTGGTGAAGTCCGACTTGGGAACAAGAGAAAGAGGACACCTTGGTGGACAGAAGAAGTCAAAGAGAAAATAAGAGAGAAGAAAATGGCATGGAAACAATACTTAGGAGCTAAAAACACAGCAGGACAAATAGAGAAATATAGAGAATATGTGATACTCAGAACAGAAGCAAAGAACAAGGTGCTAGCAGCAAAACAGAAGTCCTGGGAAGAATTTGGAGAAAAGCTAGAAAAGGATGCCCAAGAAAACCAGAAATTGTTCTATAAGACCCTAAAGAACATGAGGAAGGAAAAACAATGCCCTCTTAAATTTATAAAGGACAAGCAAGGCAAATTGCTTACTGCCCCGAAGGAAGTAATGGAAAGATGGAAAGAATATTTCTCAGAACTCCTTGATGGTGAGCAAGGTAGAGCATCAGAAATGATAACCACTAGCACAGAAGAGGATACAAATGGTGACAATCGACAATGTGGAAACCACAGAGGCATATCCCTTCTCAGTGTCCCTGGTAAAATCTACTCTAGAATCCTAGAGCAGAGACTCCGATGCTTAGCTGAGCCACAATTGGATGAAGCCCAGTGCGGATTCCGAGCAAACCGAAGTACTCAAGACCTAATCTTCACACTCAGGCAGCTGAGTGAAAAGGCCCTTGAGTACAAGAGTGAGATCCATCTTTGTTTCATAGATCTGGAAAAGGCGTTTGACAGGGTCCTCTGGAGCAAACTTTGGGACTGTTTGGCAAGGAAGAACATTCCAGCACCTCTTATTCATGCTATACAGAGCTTCTACAAGTCTTGCAGAAATTATATGAGGACAGCAAACTATAAGTCAGAAGAGTTCAGGAACACCACTGGTGTAAGACAAGGCGATATCCTGTCACCTTATCTTTTCATACTCCTCATGGAAGATGTCATCAAGGCATGTAAGGAGGGAACAAGAAAGTATTCAGTGGGGTACTGGAAGATGAGACAGGTCTGTATTTCAGAGCTAGCATTTGCTGATGATGTTGTCCTGATTGCTAAATCAGAGACACATCTCCAATCCAACCTGCAAGTCTGGAAGGAAGAGCTGGAGAAAAGAGGGATGGTCATAAGCAGCTCTAAAACAAAATCCATGGTGATATCACGAGAAGAAAGAAAACATCAGATTAAGTTGGGAGAACAGTTCCTGGAGCAGGTCGACCACTTTAAATATCTCGGAGCTATTATAGACCGAAAGGGGGGCATCAAAGAAGAGTTGGCCACTCGAAAAGCAGCGGCTGGGAGACTTTATCAGGCCATAAATCGAGGATTCCTCAGCAAGAAAGAGGTTGGTAAGAAAACGAAGATGGCTGTATACCGCTCCACCTATGTCCCAGTCTTGACATATGGATGCGAGTCATGGGCAATGACTACAACCCACAAAAGCCAGATCCAAACCTCAGAAATGAGGTATCTGAGGAAGGTGGTTGAAGTAACAAGAAGAGACATGGTCCGCAACCAGACGATACGTCAAGGCCTAAAATCCCACCCGCTGCAGACCCAAATAGAACAGTCCCAACTAAGATGGTTTGGCCATGTCTGCAGAATGGGAGAAGATCGGCTACCACGACAAGCATGGGAAACAAAGAGCCAGGGATCCAGACCTCCAGAACGACCCAGAGTCCTCTGGGAGGACAACATTAGACAATCTTTGAAGGACCGAGGACTAGAACGGAACCAGGCCAGGAAGAAGACAGCTGATAGAATAGTCTGGCGCTCTCTCTTCCAAACCTCTACACCTCACGGTAGAAGGGGAACGACTAAGTAAGTAAGTAAGTTTAAGCTTATTACTTGCGTATAACATACAATCCGCTCTATTTTCAATTGCAGGAGCTGTACGACATGTTGAACTACTTACTACATTTTACCCAGGCAGAGAAAGCGTCCACCGTCAGTGAATGCAACAAGAGCGTTGAAAATGTTGTGGTAAGCTTATTTAACACGTTGACAGTCAGGACAACAAAAGAATGGTCTGCTTTCACCAACAGCATTCCTCATGGTCATAGACTGGGCAATGCAACAAACTACAGAAGGAAAGATCTTGATTTTCAGATAACCCGTGTTTTCTTTCACACAAACAACCAGATATGTAGCAATTGAAGTGCAGACTAGAAGCAGCAAAGGAAATCCTTTACATGAATTTGAACCACATCGATTTAAACAAAATAAATCAAAGGACAGTAAATGATAGACAAACGCCCTTTATTCTACACAATCACCCATTTACGAAAGTCTGTAGCTTTTAACTTGCTCTTTTTGTTGTTCTCCGTGTCTCAGAACCCTACAATAGGACTGACTTGATATCTGAACTGAAGATTCTGATTTTTGTATTGGACTTGATTCCTTGTAATCCCTATATAATTCCCAAAGTAATGAATACTCCTCTAGCTTTTTGTATTTTTGTGCAAACTGCTTCCTTAAATATCAATAGCCATATGACTTAAAGACGTGTATATATGAATTTAATTGTATAATTAAGAAGGAGGTGGAACATACCAGGGTGTCAATGGCGGGATTTATGATCATTCCCATTTGTGGCAGATTATGATAATAGATTTCGTATTATCTATCTTCTTTTATTATCTGTCTTCTTTATCTACACTTTCCTTTTACTTAGCCTCTTCGCCTACGTCTGTGGATTAAACCATAAACCCCTATATGCTCAGATATCTGCCTCTCTTTCTCGTTTAGCACGCATTTAATGCTGGTCGATATATTTCTTTGATGAGAGTTTGCCAGCAGACTTGATTAGCATATGTGAACCGGTTTCATTTAATTTTGAACGCCAGAGATCGAGAATCGTTGTAATATGTAGCAACAGAGGAGGTGGCGTTAAGTTTAAACGAAATTTTTCGTTAGGCACCGAATATAGGATCAAGTAATTTGGGAAACAAGGTGAGCAAAATTGTATTACCTCCCTTGTAAAACCCACTCGCTAGAAAGTAATTAAACACGGCAAATCGAAAGATCTAAAGACATTGCGCACTTGGATACGAGCAGAGTGTGAAGTAAGATATTTGATTCGCGTGTTTCACTGAATTTGACGTAGAATTTCTCGTAGGTGCGAAGTCTGGGTTTAGGTGAATAATGTAATATTCTCTTTCATGTCTAATATATATAAACCAGGAGTTTAAACTCTAAGTTATCCAGTACCGCCAGAATTGCAGTTAACATCTAGCTTTCGATTCTAGAGATCTCTTATAATAGAAGTATCCCTTAGTTTTCGATTGGAGATCGTTTTACTTCTGGCTTGTGGTAATTATCTTACTTGTAGTTGAGTGATTTATCTAGTTAAATCGTCAATTATAGTCACTAGATTGTGTGCAGAGTGATTTACTAGTTAAATCGTCAAAGATATTTCTTTAGGTTTTAATGTATTACAGTGGCTAGCAGAACAGATAATAATTTCTAAATAAACTCTTCCAGTTTAATATAAATTTTATTAACTGCTAGTAATCAGTCAGAGAATATTTTAACCAACTAAGTAAATGCACTGATTCATCATGGGTATTGACGAAATATGTATTTATTTCTAATTCATGACGACTGATTTTTTTAAATGACTAGAATTTATTTCACGGAAGTTTTAAACGATAATGACAAGCTCTAGGCTTGTAGTTTGTAATTTAAAGCTAAATAATCGAAGTGAATATATTATATTTTACGCGGGGTAGAGGCAGGATTGTGAATAATACTATATTATGTTAAGTATTTTGTCAGTTTTTCTCTTTATACAGTATTTGGGTCAAACCCTAAAAACGTACCAGCGGCTTCAATGTATATCTGAGAATAACCAAAGAAAGATTCTTCTCCGCATCATATCTGTCAAGTTCGTCCCTGACAAAAGCTTTCGCTTCTTCTCCTGCCAATCCCTCTTCCTTTGCTTCCTCTCTGAGCATCTGCCTAAGCTTTGCCCGCTCTGCCATTGTAAAGAACTGACTGAGACTTAATCGAGAAGGAAG
Source organism: Oreohelix idahoensis (assembly GCA_024509875.1). Taxonomy (NCBI): domain Eukaryota; kingdom Metazoa; phylum Mollusca; class Gastropoda; order Stylommatophora; family Oreohelicidae; genus Oreohelix; species Oreohelix idahoensis. Next base: position 484,817 of record JAMPIV010003516.1, read on the forward strand.
TAAGAAAAAGGATACACTGGTTCCCTACCACTAACGAGAAATTACTAAACAAATATAATAATACTAACTGGGATACCTCCTCCTAATTAGATATCTAACTATCGCTGCTATTAATCTTGCAATTAAGCTTCTAATGCAGACGACTACGCCAAATAAATGGTAATCAGATTAATCACTGAAAAAAATAAGTTATTACAGTGGAAACAGAAAAAAAATCCTGGCAAAAATTTTAAGGAGAAAAAAAATTCCTTTAATTTAAGTCCACTATCAAGTTCACCCCTGAAGTCAGTTAGTGTAAGGGAGGCAATTAGTGGACTAAATAGTCTGAACGCGCTCCTTTGCTTAGCTCAAAACACCTGCTTCAAATTAAAACCCTGTGATTGTTACACAATCACACACTTTACCAGCGGCTTTGTATTACAAAATCAATACATAACTTAACTCCGACAAAATCACCGTGTAAATCCAATTGTATAACTCTAACAATGCTGTGGAAAGAAACTAGATATATTTGTGTGGTCAGCAAGCCAATATACAGATCGTTTGTCTAGGGGATAATTATTTTTAAAGATATTTTTACTCCACGAGACAACCACACTCTTTCTCTATCTAGATTATAAAGATTTTAAGATCAAAATCCCGGTATACGAGCAACGTTCTGTTGACTCGATTTCCTATTCTAAGTTCAAAATATCCTTCGGACGAGTCCACATTTGTCGTAGATTTTAGATAGGGGAATTAAGACATAGATTGGTCCCTTCTAAATAGATTAGAACAGGTGATAGCTCAGTGAGAGGTAATGTAAAGAAAATAGGTTTTCACGAGTGAGATGGTGGAAACTAGTTAGAATATGTCCCTGAAATCGAGAATCTTCTCTCTTTCAGCCTATCTCTACAACAGAGCTTAGTTTGTCAGACAGTCTACTAGAATATATATTGATATATATCTATTCACCACTAACATACACCCACGCATAAGTGACGACAGTTACACGCACAGACGTGAAAACTACATCAATGGATTATGGATCTTTTGGACAAACTGACCGACACCCGTAATAAAGTTTATGTAAATTTTATTTATCATAAAGAAAAGACTTTACAACAAACAATATCAGGTGAATATCAAATCAAATACAAATAAACGTAAATTAAAGAGTTAGACTCATAGATGTAATCCTCCCTCCCTCTGTTGAGACACAAGAATCCCGTTAGAAGAAAGTTATTAACCCTCCAAGCGTCAAGATTTATACACTATGGTCTAGGATTTCCCTCTACAGTTAAGAACAGAGTTGATACATTAATCTATTCTGAAAAAAGGAAAACAATATTAGCAAAACTATGCATCATCAAAAGCAGAACAAAGTGGGTACATATATATGACTTTATACGATAAAAGAACCACTCATTCCTGTTTTCTTTCTTTCCATACAACAGTGGCCACTGACATTCGTTCTTACCTACAACTTTATTCACCTTCTGGAACAATCTTCAGGACATACAGCACAAATCCAGTATTCTTTTGGAAGAGATTAACCCCAGCTCTGCAGAGACCGGTTAACTCCAATTCTTCGGGGAGCGTTAACTTCACTGTTTATATTATAGGATTACTGTTTATGTCACTGGAAATCAATTCAGGTAAGATATTCCACAGGGCTCACAGTGTCAGAAGCTTGAGGTTTCCAGTGTTTAGGAAATGTCAGGTCGGCAACTTCTCTCAGTATAATAACAAAATATAGTATTATTCACAATCCTATCTCTGCCCCGCGTAACATATAATATATTCACTTCGGTTATTTAGCTTTAAATTACAAACTACAAGCTTAGAGCTTTTCATTATCGTTTAAAACTTCCGTGAAATAAATTCTAGTAATTTTAAAAAATCAGTCATCATGAATTAGAAATAAATACATATTTCGTCAATACCCATGATGAATCAGTGCATTTACTTAGTTGGTTAAAATATTCTCTGACTGATTACTAGCAGTTAATAAAATTTATATTAAACTGGAAGAGTTTATTTAGAAATTATTATCTGTTCTGCTAGCCACTGTAATACATTAAAACCTGAAGAAATATCTTTGACGATTTAACTAGTAAATCACTCTGCACACAATCTAGTGACTATAATTGACGATTTAACTAGATAAATCACTCAGCTACAAGTAAGATAATTACCACAAGCCAGAAGTAAAACGATCTCCAATCGAAAACTAAGGGATACTTCTATTATAAGAGATCTCTAGAATCGAAAGCTAGATGTTAACTGCAATTCTGGCGGTACTGGATAACTTAGAGTTTAAACTCCTGGTTTATATATATATTAGACATGAAAGAGAATATTACATTATTCACCTAAACCCAGACTTTGCCAGACTTCGCACCTACGGGAAATTCTACGTCAGATTCAGTGAAACACGCGAATCAAAGATTTTACTTCACACTCTGTTCGTATCCAAGCGCGCAATGTCTTTAGATCTTTCGATTTTTAATTACTTTCTGGCGAGCGGGTTTTACAAGGGAGGTAAAACAATTTTGCTCACCTTGTTTCCCAAATTACTTGATCCTATATTCGGTGTCTAACGAAAAATTTCGTTTAAACTTAACGCCACCTCCTCTGTTGCTACATATTACAACGATTCTCGATCTCTGGCGTTCAAAATTAAATGAAACCGGTTCACAAATGCTAATCAAGTCTGCCGGCAAATTCTCATCGAAGAAATATATCGACCAGCATTAAATGCGTGCTAAACGAAAAAGAGAGGCAGATATCTGAGCATATAGGGGTTTATGGTTTAACCCACAGGCGTAGGCGAAGAGGCTAAGTAAAAGGAAAGTGTCGATAAAGAAGATAGATAGTAAAAGAAGATAGATAATATGAAATCTATTATCATAATCTGTCACACCATTCATCCCCCGTTCTAGCATGGGTCCCAACAAGAAGTTCACTGCAAGCCTTTCTGTCTCCTGCCTTACATTCATAATTTCTCCATCTCTTCTCTATCCCTTTGTCTGTCTGCAGTTCCCTTTCCCCGTGTGTATTAGGTTTCTCTCAATTTCTTTTACCTTGGGTGGTCAAGAAGAAGAACTGACTTTTAATGCTATCATTTGATTTTCTTTAATGCATGGTCTATCCCGTGTAAACATCTTTACTTCATCTCTTGTTCTTCCTGTAGCTTTTCTTGTTCTTTTGGGTGATTATTGGGGTAAATATTAGTGGGATTATTGGCGGGATTAACGATAAAGTCAAATTTCATCTTTGATTGTCACATAACGATGCGTAATCCACGCCTCTTTCAAGGAAAATCAAAATGGGCCTATCCAATATAATTGTAAATTAAGTCACACTCTGTGATTCTCTTTATTCTGGAATCTTAAGAGTAAGAGAGGCGGAGGAACGCCAAGGAACACATGGAGAAGAGAACGTGGAGACAGATATGAAGGGGATGAAGAAAACATGGGAAAACCTTGATCTGATAGCACCAGATAGGAAGACGTGGCGTACATTTGTACGCTCTTAGGGAAGCCGAAAGGCGACGACGACAACGATGATGATGGTGATGATGATTATGATGGGGATGATGACGATGACTCTGTGATTCTGACTCGTTGCATCTCGCGTATAATTAGCACGGGTAGCCTTCTTTTGCTCTGCAGTAGTGGTCCAACGGTGGTCAAAACCTAGAGTATCTAATGTGGGTCTTCAAAGGTGTCTACCTTAGCACCAAGCAATTATCATAATAGAAATAAGCAAACTCTCAGATTGGGATGCTGGAACGTCCGGACTGTGTTGACTGGACTATCCGAAAACCTACAGGACATGGATGATGTCAGGAAGACAGCCATAATCAATGATGAGCTTAAACGACTTCATGTGGATATAGCTGCACTTCGGGAAACTCGTCTGGCAGGCTCTGGAATGGTGAGTGAGAAGAACTACACATTTTATTGGCAAAGGAAAGATCTTAATAAAACTAGAGAACACGGAGTAGGTTTTGCGGTACAAAAATCGCTAACTAAAATGGCTGAACCAGGTGAAAATGGATCAGAACGCCTGTTAAGCGCTCCGCCGCAAACTAGCTAGGTCCCATCACCCTTGTCAGTGTGTATGCTCCTACTCTGTACTCTGCCTCAGAAGCTAAAGATGAGTTCTATGAGAATCTAGCAGCAGTCATCAAAAGCATACCTAGGCAAGAACAGCTTCGTTCTTCTTGGTAACTTTAACGCTAGAGTGGGTGCCGATAATGTTTCATGGCCTATATGTCTGGGCAGGTTTGATATTGGAAAGATGAATGAAAATGGACAACAGCTATTAGAGTTGTGTGTCCTTCATGACCTCTGCGTGACTAACACCTACTTTCATACAAAACCCCAGCATACGGTGTCATGGAGACACCCACGATCCAAGCACTGGCACCAACTGGATCTGATTCTCGTCAGCAGGCCACTTCTCAGGTCTGTGCTCTCCACGCGCTCATACCATAGTGCAGACTGTGATACAGATCACTCCTTGGTTTGCCGTAAAATCAGAGCACAACCAAGAAAAGTCTATCGTGCCAGACATGAAGTCAAATGACTGGTTCGATGCTTCATCAGATGTGATAACACCTGTCATTGAAGCTATGCGCAGTGCTGCGAATGAATACAAAAGTTCACCAAGGGCTAGAACCCTATAGATCCTGAAGGCTACGGGAAGCAAAGTTCAACAAACTGCTCGACGCTGTGCAAATGACTATTGGCTCCAGCTCAGTGAGAACATCCAGACCGCAGCGCAAACAGGCAACATTAGACAAATGTATGACGGTATAAAGAAAGCCCTTGGTCCCCAAAAAAGCAAGACGGCACCGCTAAAAACCATCAGCGAAGAGAAGCTAACCGATAAGGGTAAGCAGATGGAGAGGTGGGTCGAGCACTATTCTAAGCTTTACGCTAGAGAAAATACCGTTACGCCTGCAGCCCTTGATGATGTCAAATGTCTGCCAACTATGGAGGAGCTGGATGTCGAACCAACATTAGAGGAACTCAGCAAGGCCATTGAAAGCTTGGGCTCTGGCAAAGCACCAGGCAGTGATGGGATTCCTCCTGATTTAATCAAAGGCTGTAAGAGCACGCTATTACCTTCCCTGGAAAGGGTGCTGTGCCAGTGCTGGGAAGAGACAACTATTCCTCAAGATATGCGAGATGCCAAGATTGTAACACTGTATAAAAATAAAGGAGACAAGTGATTGCAATAACTACAGAGGCATCTCTCTCCTTAGTGTTGTTGGTAAGGTTTTTGCCGGAGTCATCTTAATGAGACTACACAAGTTAGCTGAGCGCATATAACCAGAGTCACAGTGTGGATTACGAGCTGGTAGATCAACAACAGACATGAACTTTTCTCTCCGCCAGCTTCAGGAAAAATCAAGAGTGCAGAAAAGGCCTTTATATATCGCCTTTATAGACCTCACAAAAGCATTTGACCTGGTTAGTAGGGATGGACTCTTCAAAATCCTCCTGAAAATAGGCTGCTTTGCTAAATTGCTGGAAATGATAAAGTCATTCCATGACGACATAAAGGAACAGTCCAATATGCTGGAAACACATCACAACCCTTTGACATACGAAGTGGCGTTAAACAAGGCTGTGTTCTGGCTCCAACCCTCTTCGGGATCTTCTTTGTCTTACCCCTGAAACATGCATTCAGAGATGCAGCTGAAGGAATATGCTCGCTGATGACGCTGCAGTCGTCACTCAAAGCCAACAGGAGCTTCAGAGCTTGATGAATCGCTTCACCCAAGCAAGCAAGGACTTTGGCCTCACAATAAGTCTAAAGAAAACGAATGTGCTGAGTCAGGATGTGGGTGCTGAACCAGTTATCTCTATCGATAACTATGAATTGGCAGTGGTGCACCACTTCACATACCTGGGGTCTACCATCAATGACAAACTCTCACTGGACACAGAAATTGACAGCCGCATTGGCAAAGCTGCAGCTACCTTTGCCCGCCTCACATCGCGTGTTTGGGGAAACTCCAAGCTCACAACGAAGACCAAGGCTGCAGTATTTAACGCCTGCGTCACCAGCCCTCTCCTATATGGCAGCGAGACTTGGACAACCTATGCTAAGCAAGAAAGAAGGCTCAATACCTTCCATTTACGGTGTCTACGCCACATCCTCGGCATCTCGTGGAAAGATAAAGTGACAAATGTCGAGGTGTCACGTGCTAGCCTTCAAAGCATGTATACACTGCTTAGACAGCGCAGACTACGCTGGCTTGGCCATGTCCGCCGCATGGAAGATGGTCGCATCCCGAAAGATATCTTCTGCGGGCAACTAGCAGATGGCAAAAGAACAGTTGGGCGACCGCAGCTGAGGTTCAAAGATGTTTGCAAGAGAGATATGAGGGCACTGGACATAAATCCAGCAACGTGGAAGTATGAAGCTGCCGATCGCACCAAGTGGCGATTAATTTACGGCGCCACCTCAGATTGGGCGAAAAGAAGCTCATACAACGAGCCCAAGAGAGGAGAAAGCATCAGGAAAATAAGCAGCTGAGGGCTGTCACCTCAGGGGCGCATTCCCATAGTCAGTTATGACTGAAAGGGCTATTAATATTATTATTATTATTATTATTATATATTTAAATGAATATATACTAGAGGTTCTGGGTCATACATATGCCTTTCTCTCTGTAATGATTAATTCAGCTATGAATTTGTCAAAATCAACAAATACAAATTTAGTTCTCAATTACTTTGAAACAAATGTAAGTAAATATGAAATGGTAATTATGAGAAATTATGGTTCATCATAGATCTCGGTTTGGGAGATGAAAATATAGTCTTCTGAGGTGGCCTGCTAATCTTATAACTTAGCTTCCAAATTGCTGAAACGTTGGTGCTGCTGGTTCCGTCACTTTGTCTCTGTGGCAAGGGCACGTCTCCAAAGGATTCTGGAGGTAACCGCTTCTGGTCAAGGCAGGGATCTTCGCCACCCGTGGGATGTAGGTTTCACGTGTTGATCTCAAGCTTCGAACCACAGACTAGTACAACTGGTAACGTGAGTAGAACCTCACATGGTCTCTACAATTCGTACCACCAACTTTAGAGGGAATAACCGAACACATTATGCTAAGTATTTCTTTTCTTGATTTAGATGAGGCGCCTTTCCCCCCTGTCCGTCACCGATTTTTTTAATCAGGATTTGTACTCTCTATGAGTGTATATCATATAACTCAGGGGATGCGATAACAAGACCACCATTCTTTAATGTAATGAAAAAATTTAAACAGAACAGCGGCAAGTGGCTTGTGGCTGAAGGAACAACTTTAAACATGCATACAACTCATTACAAATGATAATATACATATGATGTCACCATCATCCACTTCCTTTCTCCACCTGGAGTCTGGGATTACCTCGGCTTTTGGTTCTTCTTTGAGAACTAGCACGAAGCAATCGCCAGTGCTTGCTGGGGTGATTCATGAAGGTATCCTTTTCACATCCTGAGGGTGCCAGCCTCGTATGAACCTTTAACACTCCTAGCTAGTATAAACCAGTAAAATTCAAAGTATAAAAATATGTTGACTCACCCTAGTAACTAGGCAAATTTTAGACGTCTTGCTCAGTTAAATGGTCTTGGTAACTTAACACAGATGCCTCGAACACACGTCTGAGATATTATTTCTTATTCTAGAATTCCTCTGTGACTTGTGAGTAGTTTCTGTAGGAGTCAGGTTCCGTTTTCTTTTCCAGTGGATAAAAGATGCTCTAATACGTTTTTCCGTTCCTGAACATTCAGAATCCTGACTCTTTTCTTACCTGTGTCAACGTCCTAGATGTCTACTTGTGACGATTTCTGGAATGCAGTGTCGTGTGCTAGATGTTCTACGTTATATCGTAGCTCTCGGCCCACGCTTCCTGCATTGCTTTCTGACAAATCCTCCAATCACATGGTTGTTTATTGGCGCCTCAAATGTCAGCCAATACATTCAAAGTTCATATTATGAAAACTTTTCCTCGTGTAGTATTCTGTAAGACTCATGCGTTTGAAAATTTCAAACAGTCATCCTCCGTATATGGAGTTTCCTCAGTCGACTTCAGTATGAAGTTTAATAACAAAGTTAGTACACGATTTTTTTCCCAGGAATAAGCTCTGACTTATTTTTGTGTGGGCACATTAGGAATTCATTGACGAAATTTTGACAAATATACTTACGATTCTTGCTAAAAAAAAGATTTGTTTCACGGTTTTTAATATTTGTGGCGCACGGGAGAACGTGCTCAGAAATGTAAGAAGTGTGAAAAATTGCTGGCAAAGAGTACAATCGCACAAAAGTTTGGGGGATATTTGCAATTGGTTCGCCGTACTGCACTTCGTCTGTGTTCAGTCAGTAGTTATGCTAAATCTGCAGGCCTGTCTCTAGGACGAGGTCCACAGTCTTTTCCAGGTCAGCACGGCATTTGCCTGAGCTCAGCACCCACTGGCCAGGTCTGAGTCGTAGGTCATCGTATGCTGAGCAGTTTTGAAGAATGTGGTCTTGATTCCGGTTCCACATGGACATCCATTTGTGTGAAATATCCTTAAGGCGATAAAAGTGGCCTGGTAATCTGCAGTAGCCAGTTCTCAGGCGTAAAATGATGGTCAGAAAATATCTAAGAAACTGGTGGATTGGGTCATATCTGTTGTATATATCTTCTTATGTCTTCCACTGGTAGTTGTACTTGTTTTTGCTTCTCGATAGGACAATGGGTGGCTAATTTATACCGCACAGCAAGAGTAAAACATGATGGAATATTGCGCCATAGCGTTGCTCTTCAACGAGGTGAGGCACAAGGAGGAGTTATGGGCATCTGATTGGGGAAGTATAGATTAACCTCTCAAGACAGTAGCAACCTGCATTGCAATGTCGAATCTTAAAGAAACAGTTAAATTACAAATGAATGGCAATGAGCTTTCACGTGAGGAAAGCCAAACATACCTTGGGGGTCGAGTTGGATAACCGACTCACCTGGAAGTCACACCTAAAATACACAGAACAGAGAGCAACAAGTAAGCTCTCCTTTATGAAGAAAATGGTCGGCACAAGTTGGTGGGGAGGGGGGCGGGGTGGGCAAATACCAGTATACTTTTAAAATCTATAAGGCACAGTCAGGCCTGCGCTTGATTAAGGCATGCAGAACAAACACAGAGCGTCTAGCAAAAGTGCAAAATGCAAGCCTTAGACTAATCACAGGAGGGATGAAAACCATTCACTCTAGGCAATAGAGAGATACACCGTCACCCGCCCTCGTGGTGACAGACATGAGGAAAAGCTGTTTGTTCACAGGGCTGCATTGCAGAATTTTTATTAAGTTGAAGTACGACTTCTTGTTGAATGCCTGACGATTCTCAGCGAAACTCCAGGGTTCTATGGGACACTGGTTTTAGAAACACTGGTCCCCATCATAATCATCATTTCTCGTTTCTATTCGTATGGAGCATGGAGCCACCATTGCAGCTTGTCCCATTACATGAAGCTTGCACCTGAGCAATCACGGGCGTTTGCAATGATAGTTTCTGAAGCAATTTATTTTATATGATGAGGGTGCCGGTCCCTTACACAACCTCGTATCTTCTTCTTCGTTCGTCCTGAAAAAGACGGGTGCGCTGTGTCCGTTTACAGCGAAGCTGCGATACTTGCGCCTTTCAGCCGACATATCCGACTTCAGCACGGCACTTTTTTAGATCAGGTTAGCCTTCCCTCTTCGATCCTTACTCACTCAGCCAGACTGCAGTGATGCAGCCTGTTTCCAGGACCACCACTTGGAGGTGGAGTAGGGTCTTGGTCAGCACTGGTTCGCTGACCCTGACAGGCAGTCTAGATATGGGTCGCTGATTGCATTCTTCACTGTTGACGCGTATTAGGTCAACAACCTCGTATTAGTCGTATCACACGACATGTCTGAGCAAAGAGTACTCCTTTTCTTCTTTCGCCTCATCAGAAGTAGTCAGAAACTTCTTTGGGCAAATTATCTTCTTCACCCTTCAACAAACTGATCTACAAGACTGTATTTTCTTCTACTATTTTATCATCCTTTTATATGAAAAACAAATGGCTCATACAATATACTCATTGCGCGTCCATCTCCAGATACTGCAGAGGCAGCTAGTCGTACGTCTAAACAAGATTGTTACCCAGTACAAGGACATCTGTGACCTAAAACAAACCATCGAAAAACACGTCAAAATGCTGGACATTCAGAAGAAAGAGACAAATGCCCTGAGAGAATTGCTGGCTAAGGCGCAACAGGATGAAATTTTCATGAACAATAAGATCCGATTGGTGAGTTTTAAAGAGGTTAATTTTATACGAAATGTGCTGTTTTTAAGGCGCGGTGAAATGAAGTCAACTATACATTAGAGCTCTTTGAAGTTTTGTTAAATGTGAGTGAGACAGGTTTGCAATAGTTGTGTCCCATTGCATTTTATGTATTAAAATAGTAGTAAATCTTTTATATTTTGACACTTGTTTCGTGTAAAGTAGTTAAACAGTTTTCCACCTGAAAACTGGTTACTGCAGATTACTAGGCCATCTATCGCTTCATGATATGTCATACGAATGAATGTCCATGTGCAACCGGAATCCAGACCCCTGAACGCATTCTCCAAAACTGCCCAACCCATGATAGCCTACGACGCCTGATCTGGCCAGACGGTGCTGAGCTCAGGCAGAAGCTATGGGGCTGCCACGACGACCTGGAAAAGACTGGACTTCGTTCTGGCTACAGTCCTGCAGATTTTGCATGACTACAAACTGAACGCAGAAGAAGAATAAGAACAGAAGTTAAATAGGAGTGAATACATAAGAATTTAAAAATAGGAATTAACTTTTCAGTCATCCTGTAGTATGATCTTGCAAAGTTTGTCAAATTTTTGATTGTGTGTATGTGTTTTTTTTTTTTCTGACCATCAACGCACATTGAAATAAGAATACAAAATGCAAAAAGATCGTTCATTGCATTTGAAAACAAATGAACATCAAGAGAAATCGTCCAACACAAAAATAAGAATCTTCAATTCAAATGTCGCCAGTCCTATTGTACTGCAATGAAACATTAAGAACAACAAAAACAACAATAAAAAGTTACAAACATTCATAAACGGGCTCCTGCGTAGAGTATAAAGATTGAAATGGCATGATAAAGTCACCAATGTGGAACTGATGACAAGAACTAGACAAGTGCCCGTGAAACAAGAGATGAGAAGAAGGCTTTGGCATGGACAGGACACACATTGAGGACATCTTTGGATAGCATTACAAGGCAGTCCTTGTTCTGAAATCTCTAGGGAAAGAGACGCAGCGGTATATAAAAACATATAGAAAAGAGAGCTGGAGACAGAAGTGAAAATGATGAGGTAAACGTGGAAAGAACTTGAGCTGCTGGCACGTGACAGGAGGACTTGGCATGTGTTTGTTGTAGGCCTTTGCTCCTTGGGGAGCTAAAGGGTATTTATTGAATGCTGGCTGGTAAAATTTGTTTTCATTTCCAGCTTTCCATGTGTCACTTTTCATTAAATTTTAGCTGACTCTAGAGCGAGATTTGTTCGGAGCTAAGCTGATTGAAAAAAATATTATTGTCAAACTATTGGAAAGGAAGATTACACTATTGGGCGCAATAATAGAACGAGGTAAAGTTTTCTCTATCATCATTAGCAGTATGATTGTTAAGAAAAGGCATTCGATCATTTTCATTATATCCTCTTCTAACTTACCTTTTGTCTTCATCAAACCTGCCATTCTTTTTCATTTTTGCTTTTTGCTTTTTTTTTGGTCTTTTTTGCATCCCACAACTTCCATAAATATGTATATATATATATATATTTATATATATATATATATATATATATATATATATATATATATATATATATATATATATATATATTTTTTTTTTTTTGGGGGGGGAGGGGGGGGGAGAAGAGGAGGGGGGGGGGGGGGTAATATTGTTGAAAAAAAAATCATTTCATGATTTTTTTTTTACCCCATCGCCCGTGGAAATTGTTAAAGATGATCATAATGTATTTTACATGTTGACCACACTTAGTTTTGTTAGCAGTTTAATCTACGCGGTAACAATTCTATCTGGGGCCAACATGATTGTAAAAGTCTGTTTTGTACGGAGATGTAAATGGTTGTTCAGTGTAAATGCCCAGATATAACGTACTGTTTTGATGTGTTATGAATGTTAGTACGTTGAGCGTGTCGTGTTGTCCTGGACAGTACAAAGTTGTAGCGAGAATCTAGGTCACTAGCGTGAGGTGCCGCCAGGGTATAGTAGACACATACATCATGTCAGTATTTATGTAGATTCAGACATGTAGTACTTGTATTACAATGTGGTTGATCGTGTAAGTGTGTAGATAACAGTGCTGATAACACGAAGGCCGTATAGGCTCTTGGACGTCTTCACATTAACTCACACAACCACAAGTAGAAGTCAGTGAAGTAGGGAATGCTGCTGACGTTTACAATATTTATTCATGACGTACTATAATACGATGATGATGGACGAAACAGTCAATAGTATAAGATCGTGTACATAATATGTGTAGTTACAAAGGTCAGCTTCAGACATCACAGATCCCAGACATGTAACAATGTCTTGATCAATGTTTACTGTTTATGCAATAGCTCTAATCCCTGACTGAGCCCCGTCAGGTAAGCCCTAGCAAATATCTTGCTTAGTACGGGCGATATCAGTTATTTAAACAAAGTCAATGCCATTGTCCTACAATTAGCAGAAGACTTCAGACTGGCCTCACATGCCAGATACTTCATTCTGTTGAAGCAATTTGGCCGTAAATACGGACCAATATGATGACAATGAAATCAGGCCGCAGGTCGCGGGCCTCGATAATCAGGTCACTATCAGTTTACACAAGCTTCTGAGATTAATAAATGTTCTGCCAAACCATATTCCGCCTGCATTGCGGATCCATAAAGATGATTCCTAAGCTTATGTATGTAACGGGTCAACTTAGACCCAGTCTTTCAAATATGAAGCCATACTGGAGTACAGTATAATAACTCCTTGTGAGCTTCGCTCACTATGTCGCCATCAGCGATAAATGTACCTGTAAGATCTAAACGAGACTAAAAGATTAAATAATGTTTCAGTTACCTTCTCAAAGAATCCTTACACTCTAAGGTAACACAACACAGCCAATACTGGCATAAAGAAACACTCAGGGACGGAAGAATGACAAAACTGTCATTCCCAGAATTTCCAATCCCTATCGAAAACTTGGCAGACAGGAATCTACGGATCGGTACATCCGTTCTAAGCCTCCGGTACACTCTCTCTGAATCAGTCTCCCGGCTTTTTCCGCCAAGACTCGCGCATGCCCAAAGAGCATGGACCAGATCGAGGCAAACTAAGACCAGGCGTTTCCGCCCAAACGGGTGATAAAGATACTCCGTATATGATCCTATAAATAAACTTAAGACATGTCAACTATAAGACATTGCCTGAGACAGGACAACATAAGACAGGAGAAGATAATCACCAGTCAAACCTGTCACAGAAAGATAATAAACATTTATCTGTCTTTGACCACATTAAACCAAACATACATTAGGTTGGCGTTTTTTCCACCGTCCAAAATGACGGCAACATTACGACACCTCCCGGGGAAAAAAAATGGCAAATTTTTTTTTTTTGAAATACATCTATGAGCCAGGTGCATTACGCCCATAACGCATGAGTAATGCGCCGATGAAAGGATCACCAAAAGTATAACATCATAATGTCAGATCCAATCAACTTCCAGTAGAGCGTCTGGTGAGAAGAAAAAAATCTCACTAGATAGAAGAAACTATTTTCTCAAAGTAAATATATTCCGGGAGGTGTTACCAACCAACTCAAAAGTGCAGGTAATGTTACAACAAAAATTCAAATCAATGTGTATAAATGTGAATGACAATTTCCATTAAGAAATCACACCAACATCGAAATCTCACGACGTATAGCGCGTATATAACCATAAATTCGAATGGTCAATCATTAACAACATTTCTAATTCTTTTTTTTACAAACATATGATTATACATGTGTATAGAACTAATATCTGATGACGTCAGAAGAACAAGACGATGCTCTATTCCGGCGATGTCTTGTAAGCAATATCCTCAAGGAACATCAGGACGTCTAAAGAAGTCATCGAAGTTATACAACGTTCCAACATATCACACCGGTTTGCTGAGAATAATACAAATAGTACACTTCTTAGAATATTATAATGTACCATAGTCACTTAATATATATCTAAACTATAAATGTGGCCGCATTAATTTTTTCGACCTTTTTTTCATATGAAACAATGCCTTCCTCTGCTTTACCGAAAACGGTAACAGAGAAAGCAAGAAATCAATACATAACCATGAGTTTAAACAAAGTGACAACAAGTGTTATAGAAGCATGTTATTGTAAGAATAGATCATAACTTTAGATATGTAACAGTGGATCTAGACAAAAGAGCTAAGTAGCTTCATGTGGGCATCGAGACAATATGTCTGCCATCACATTATCCGAACCACGGATAGCTCGTACCGTGAAATGAAAAGGTTGAAGAGCAATAGCATATCGAGTGGATCTCGAACTCTTCAAATCCTTATTCTGCATAGCTGTGAGAGCTTTTTGGTCGGTTTCTACTACAAAATGCGCGCCGAGAAGGAATCTTTGGAGTTTAAGAATTGCCCAGACCATAGCCAGCAATTCTCGGTCTAGAACAGAATAATTCCTTTCTGCCGCATTCAGTTTTCTCGAGACATACATTACAGGATACAGAGTCTCAGAATACTCTTGCTTCAGTGCCGCCCCGGTCCCTATTGCTGAGGCGTCACTAGGAAGGACAAACGTCCTATCGGCTGTAGGTAGTCTTAAAATAGGAGGAGACGAAAATAATGACAATCTGATCCAATGAAGATTTGCATTCTTGGGACCAACGCGCCATATTAGGAGACCCTTTCTTCAATAGGGTTGAGAGTGGTGCCGTAATAGAGGAAAGATTCTGAGTGAATCTTCCGTAGAACTGTATTAGGCCCAAGAGACTACGGATCTGTTTTTTAATCTTAGGAATAGTAATGTTCAGTATCTTAGAAGTGTTGTGGTCTTCTGTCTTCAATAGACCATGACCAACACGATGACCAAGAAAAGAAATCTCACTAAACCTTAGAGGGTTTAGCTGTCAAATTATACTCACGTAGAGTAGACAACAGTTCATCTAATCCCAGATAGTGATCTTCCCAAGAATCGCTAAAAAGACAGATATCGTCCAAGTATGCAATCACATCAGACCGATATGCCAGTATTTGACGCATCATGCGTACGAATGTAGCTGGGGCATTCACAAGGCCAAAAGGCATAAAGTTCCATTGGAACAAACCACTAGGTGTGGAGAAAGCAGTGAAAGGTTTGGCTCTTTCGGTTAAAGGAACTTGCCAGTATCCTTTAGACAAGACCAGCTTTGTAAAGAAACGAGAATTGGAAAGTCTAGTAAGTAACTCATCCAACAGAGGCATAGGTTCTGCATCGAACTTAGTTACTTGATTTAGTTTACGGTAATCGACGCAAATGCGTATGTTATTGTCTTTCTTTCGGACAATAACCATAGACGACGAGTATGCCGAATTGGATGGTTCAATTATTCCTAACTTTATCATTTCATCCAACTCTTTCTCGACTTGAGTTTGAAAGTGGATAGGAATAGGGTAAGGTCTGACCCTGATAGGAGTATGGTCAGTCAATACAATGTCATGTTCAATGACTGTAGTGTGTCCAGGAATGTCCGTGAGAACATTCTGAAATGCTTGTAACATGGAAGATATTTGTGACTGTTCCCTAGTTGATAAATTAGGTGAAATTGCAACATCCTTCCATGATTCCGTAGAATGAAGTGGAATCATCGGAAGAGGCAGATTAACATCAGAGAAAGTAGATTCCTCATCCTGTATGACAGACAGCGATGAGTAATGGCCACGAGTGACCGTAGCGTCGTCCGTCGCTTGAAAGATAGGTTGTAAGTACTCTGGACGTTCATAAAATTCTGTAAGCATATTTATGTGAAAGGTTTTATGCTTTCCGTCAATATCGACGACATAGTCGACATCAGAAATTTTAGATACAATCTCAAAAGGACCTTTCCAACCAATAAGAAGTCTATTTTCCCTGGAAGGAAGTAATACAAATGCTTTGTTTCCAGGACAAAGTTGACGTAGGCATCTATTTTTATTTGCAAACTGTCTTGCCTTTGCTTTAGCAAATTCAGATGCGGAAGTTGCTAATTTGCAAGCTTTAATGATTTTCTGCCTGAGGGCAATGACATACTCGTAAGAAGATTGTGTGTCATCACTAATATCATCGGCAGCTATTAGATCGTGAAGCAAGGACATTGGGCCACGCGGAAGCGCGCCAAAGACGAGCTCGAAAGGAGAAAACCCGGTATGTTCATTAGGACTATCTCTATAAGCAAAGAGAGCAGTGGGTAAGACTCTGTCCCAATCCTGAGGATGATCCTCAGTTATTTTCCCAAGTAAATTTTTCAGAGTCCTATTGAACCGTTCGACTAGTCCATTAGACATAGGATGATAAATACTACTCAGTGATCTCTTGATATTAAGAGTAGACATCACTTGCGACATTGTCTCAGATATCAGTTGGGTGCCATGGTCTGACAAGATTTCCTTAGGGAATCCCAACCGCCAAAATATCAGCAAAAGAGCGTCTGCAATATCGGCAGTCGAAATGCTCTTCAGAGGTATGGCCTCTGGCCATCGAGTACACATGTCAACACATGTAAGAATAAATTGATGTCCTCTGGCTGATTTTATTTTGTAAGGACCAATGATATCTATTGCCATTTTCTGAAATGGACGGATAGGAATGTCCGCAGCCTGGATAGGTGCTGCATGGCGAGGACCTTTCGATTTTACTTCTTGACAAACTCTACACGAGCGACAATAAAGACGTATGTCTCTGTTGACGAATGGCCAAAAGAAAGCCGCAAGAACTCTCGACTTCGTACGTGAAAATCCCATATGACCAGCGCATTGGGATTCGTGAGCATGTTGCAGTATTCTAACTCTCATGTCTTTCGGAACAAGAATTTGTGAATGTACAGACATGTCAGAGTGTTGTACCATACGCACTAGTACGCCATTCTTCATAGTGATCCAAGATTTGTGATCTGTGTTCTTATTTGGGTCACCTTTTTTTGCCAGAACGAAGAATTTTTTTAACGAAATGTCTTCCTGTTGACTTTTGATAAAAGATTTCCGTGAAATGACATCATGATCATCTTGATCACGTACCTCAACACCTTTGGTCGATGAAGTCTGAGGCATATTCTGAGCCTGAGCTCTCGTAATAACTGCATTAGCAGCTTCTAAGTTATGTTCCTCCCAAGCAATAATCTGCTGCGGGGTACACTCTTTAATGCCGTGTATACGCCCGACGATAAGATCCACAATAGGATTCGGAAGCAGACACGCTTGGACCTCTCCCGTAAAGAAGGGAGTAGCTATACGAATGATAGCGGTAGAGTATTTTTCCACTGTGCCACCAAATGTTACACATTTGATCACTCTTCCAGTGGCACATGAAGGATCTACAAGAGATTGTCTAACCCATATAGTGGTACATCCAGAATCAAAGAGGACTGAGACTGGATCATTATTCATTAGACCCCTATGTAGAATAAGAGATCCTCTCCCGTCATGAGCCGCTGAGGCAGGAAGAGCGGGCAGAGGATGACCGCAACTCAAGGTGGATATAGTAGTAGGTTCAAATAAAGTGGTGCACTGAGGGCATTGAGATGCTCTCCCAAAATCAAAGGCAGAACAAGAACTAGCACTAGCGCTAGGTTTACTATTGTTTTGTTCATTACTAACTCCTTGTGACTCTTGTTCAGAACAGTTAGTATGATGACATGATCTGTTATTATTATGCTGCCATCTACCTCGATTACTATTTCCTTTGGAATTATGGTAATTGCCCCTATTTCTATTATTATTTTGGTTTCAACCGCAGTTTTCACAATTGTGATTGTGATTTACACCTTGATGAAAATATCTATCAGACTGATACTGCTGTCTTTCTAAAGAATTATGGCGAGGATAGTTTTTATTGTGGCTACCCCTTTTAAAATTACCAAATGTGTTGGAACCATAATTATGAGGGCTATCAGATTGCCTCCAATTCCTAGAGACGAGCCTCTTTGGCATGAATCAGTTTGATCCTGTCCAAAGTTACGCTTACTTTTCTTATCGAAGTTGCGCTGAGTACCTTTAACTTTACCTCCGAAATTAGAATTGTATGGAGTCGCAGAAGCCACGGGTAAACCTTCTTTAATCTTACTATTGCTCATTGTTTGTTGTGGATGAGCAGTGACATATTGGCAACAATATTGTTCCATTTCTTTTATGTCTTTAGGTTTACGTTCGTGTATAAAGGCAAGAAAAGACTCATTAACAGATGACATTACTTTGTCTCTAAGCAACAAGTCCATAAGTGCCTCATAAGTATGTTCAGTCTTAGACAACTCTATCCATCTAGTGAAAGTAAGGTGTATCTGTTACAGAGTAAATATTAGCAAGGGGAGGTGATCTTGAAAATGTTAAGCAAATAGATTCGATTACGGGTTATGTTGCTTGATTAAGCTGATGTTAAGTTAAAATTGTATTAGGGGAATTCCCTCGTGTGATCGAGAAGTTTCCAAGTGGCGAACACTGGTCAGTTCAATTCGCGGAGATGTTTTTTTCTGTGAACTGTCTTGAGCTGTGAGTAAGCTCGTGTGACTAGCCCATGCAATTATCGAGACTGAGTTGTGTTTTTTAAACAACCGAGTCTCGTGTCTTTTTTTGGCGGGTCTAGTGTGTGAACTAATTGCATTCTGGTTTTGGGTACCGACGGGAGAGGTCGGTCCTACAGTGTGTGTTTCGAGTATGCCTGCGCAGTGCAAAAGTTATAAAGGCCATATTATTTGTGTAGGCCTATAATTTCTGAATTTATTGGAGAATTGTGTTTGTGAGTATTTTTGAAGAGGTAAGGATCCAGGACATTTGTTTGAATATATAAATGTCAAGATGAGTGAAGGCGAGATTACTGCAGATTGCCAGGGAGTGCAGTCTTGCGAGAAATTGCCGAAAGTATTCACCATTGATGTAGTTAGCACGGCGAGGATGATGTCCGTTGGCTAACCGGATCTATATGATATTTGAGAGGCCATCGTTATCATTGAGAGGATCCACACATACATTAAAGCGCCAAGGTTGAGAGCGTCTTTGATGAAGCATATTTGAGAGGCCATCGTTATCATTGAGAGGATCCACACATACATTAAAGCGCCAAGGTTGAGAGCGTCTTTGGTGAAGCATATTTGAGAGGCCATCGTTATCATTGAGAGGATCCACACATACATTAAAGCGCCAAGGTTGAGAGCGTCTTTGATGAGGCATATTTGAGAGGCCATCGTTATCATTGAGAGGATCCACACATACATTAAAGCGCCAAGGTTGAGAGCGTCTTTGATGAAGCATATTTGAGGAGGAAATTATTTATTACATTAGCACGGGGATGCCGACCGTTGCTGAGAGGATCCAGTAGTAAGATTATATGGCGCTAATGATTATGAGAAGTGGAGATGTGACTGGAGTACTGTATTATTGTATTGCTATGACTTGTACTTGATTGTGACTGTGTATTCTGTGTATTTCATGAACGTGTTGTGGTGTAAATAAACGTTATTAACAGTACACCTGCCGTTACACCATTCCATGTCTCTGATGTGTGTATCTGTGGCGTGTGAATGCACCACGCACACTCACTACAACATTTAACACGGTAGGAGAACAGTAGGCGTGATTATAGTCACGCATGACCATAAATAGCCATTAAACTATTAAATGAGTAATTATCAATGGTTGACCAATAACAGACGTATCAGTAGTAACTTCAAACATGGTTGTATCAGTGATGGCAAAATAACTTTAGTATCAGTATCTTTCCTATAAAGTCTGAGAACTCTACACCAGATTCTGGTAACATAGTCTTAAAACGAAGACGGTAATCATCTTCTTTAAGCTGATATCTTTTCAATAAGGCTGCTCTGACAACTTCATAGTTAGTCCTATCATGTTCTTCTATTGCCATTATAATATTTAATGGTTCACCTGTAAGTGAATTCAAAAGTTGTCTAACATATTGTGCCTTATCTGCATTATATGTTACACAATTAAGTTCTAGTCTATCTAGATAGAACGTTATGTCATCTTTCGTAGGGTTAAAATGAGGAAGTTTGAACTTATAATCATGACTTTTTGTGGTCGAAGAAGTCGCCTGAGAACTACCCATATTCGTCACTTTTAGTTTCTCTATCTCCAAAGCCATGAGTCTTTCTTCATGTTCTCTTTGATGCTTTTTCTCTTCAAGTTCTCTTTGATGCTTTTTCTCTTCAAATTCTCTGTCTTGCTGAATCTTCCTTTCTTCAGCTTCTCTTTGATGCTTTCTCTCTTCAAATTCTCTGTCTAGCTGCGCTTGAATCTTTTTCTCTTCAGCCTTTTGTGCTTTGGCATATTGAGCAAGCGCGAAATCCTCCAATTTCTCATCAGTCTTGCCAAGAGCCAACCCTTGCTGGATGAAGAAATCTAATGTAGACATCCTGTCTACAAATGTACTGTCAAAATATCTGAAATAGCAACACAAGTTATCCCAATCTCTGTGGGAGATGAGTCTTTTATAAAGACTAAGTACAATTACCTTATTTATAAAGTCACCATTAATCAGCTCAGTATATAATTTGCATCATATAATTAACAGTACATGATCAAGTATACATGAAGACTGTATATATCAACAATATCACGATAACTAAACAAAGACAAGCATCTAAACAAACGAAAACATTCGCATAGGTCAAAAGAAAATACAGCTTAACTAAATCAAATGTTGTGAAAAATCACAATGATAACTGCGAAAAATCACAAAATTACAATGACAACACAGTGTATAAACAAAAGGGTGTAAAGAAATTAACAATAGAAAAGAGAAGGCAGACAAATACCAACCAAAACTAATCAAAACTAAAGTACGGAGAAAAAATAACGAAAACAACACTAACACATCTCGTCACAGCTAAGAAAAAAATCAATAAATAGCAACAAAAGTCGCTTGCAATTTCCACTGAGAGAAATATGCACAATCCCTAAAGAACGCTTACAGTAACCCTCGGTTGAGTGGGATATTTACTGTAAGACCCTCCAACCTGAACGCGCTGAAAAAATACACATTAACTCAACAAGTAAACAAAGAACAAGTAAATAATAGAATGCATATAATGAATGTAACGAGGAAGGCTTATTTGCACACAAAATAAAGGCTAAGTTTAACACGTAAACCAGGCCACTTATCTTTAAGCGTAATCCTCTACAACCGCAAAGATGCAGTTCATTGCAGTACACTCGTAAACACTAGTAGACGTTCCACCGTTGAAGGTCACCGTAACTTGACAACGGGTGTAGTAGTCTCCAAAGTGAAGCTATCAAACCAAACTCGACTTCAGTTGAGAATGTTTGTAGGCTGTCGCAGTAAACAACAGGTTGAACTGTTCTATGTTTAAAATTCGAGCTTGCACGTAAACTTGTGACGTGAACTTTGATACATATGTCCTTCGACGATTGTCACAGTGTTAAATAACTTCGTTAGCAACTGTGGTCTATGTAGCACTATTGTAGCAGCTGTGGTCCATGTAGCAATTCTGCAGCAGCTGTGGTCCATGTAGCGATTCTGTATCATCCATTGTATAACGGTCGAATCAGCAGACGTTGACCTATTTCCTACTGCGCTTGTAGCTGACAACTAAACTCGAATCTTGTTTTCCTTCCGGAAGCATAAATCCAGATGTGTGGCAGGAAAATCCGTGTCGTTGACAAAAACCCACGAATCTGGTCCAACCAGATTTGTAAAAGTCTGTTTTTGTACTGGAGATTGTAAATGGTTGGAGTTGTTCAGTGTAAATGCCCAGATATAGCGTACTGTTTTGATGTGTTATGAATGTTTGTACGTTGAGCGTGTTGTTTTGTCCTGGACAGTATCTAGTTGTGGCGAGACTCTAGGTCACTAGGGTGGGGTGCCGCCAGGGTATAAGTAGAGACACACATACATCATGTCAGTATTCATGTAGATTCAGACATGTAGTACTTGTATTACAATGTGGTTGATCGTGTAAGTGTGTAGATAACAGTGCTGATAACACGAAGGCCGTATAGGCTCTTGGACGTCTTCACATTAACTCACACAACCACAAGTAGAAGTCAGTGAATTAGGGAATGCTGCTGACGTTTACAATATTTATTCATGACGTACGATAATACGATGATGATGGACGAAACAGTCAATAGTATAAGATCGTGTACATAATATGTGTAGTTACAAAGGTCAGCTTCAGACATCACAGATCCCAGACATGTAACAATGTCTTGATCAATGTTTACTGTTTATGCAATAGCTCTAATCCCTGACTGAGCCCCGTCAGGTAAGCCCTAGCAAATATCTTGCTTAGTACGGGCGATATCAGTTATTTAAACAAAGTCAATGCCATTGTCCTACAGTTAGCAGAAGACTTCAGACTGGCCTCACATGCCAGATACTTCATTCTGTTGAAGCATATTGGCCGTAAATACGGACCAATATGATGACAACGAAATCAGGCCGCAGGTCGCGGGCCTCGATAATCAGGTCACTATCAGTTTACACAAGTTTCTGAGATTAATATATTTTCTGCCAAACCATATTCCGCCTGCATTGCGGATCCATAAAGATGATTCCTAGGCTTATGTATGTAACGGGTCAACTTAGACCTAGTCTTTCAAATATGAAGCCATACTGGAGTACAGTATAATAACTCCTTGTGAGCTTCGCTCACTATGTCGCCATCAGCGATAAATGTACCTGTAAGATCTAAACGAGACTAAAAGATCAAATAATGTTTCAGTTACCTTCTCAAAGAATCCTTACACTCTAAGGTAACACAACACAGCCAATACTGGCATAAAGAAACACTCAGGGACGGAAGAATGACAAAACTGTCATTCCCAGAATTTCCAATCCCTATCGAAAACTTGGCAGAGAGGAATCTACGGATCGGTACATCCGTTCTAAGCCTCCGGTACACTCTCTCTGAATCAGTCTCCCGGCTTTTTCCGCCAAGACTCGCGCATGCCCAAAGAGCATGGACCAGATCGAGGCAAACCCAGACCAGGCGTTTCCGCCCAAACGGGTGATAAAGATACTCCGTATATGATCCTATAAATAAACTTAAGACATGTCAACTATAAAGACATTGCCTGATGCAGACCGTTTATTATAGGCCTCCTGTTGAACGAATCTGCCGGAGTAAGACGTTGATGCTATCGCTCCCAAGTATATGGAAGCGAAGTTTTAATAGTTCTCCTATGTGGCAGAAGTATTGTGAAGGTCGCCACTTATATTTTGAAGATGCCGAACTGAAGTATTTAGATTCGATAATATTTTATGCAGAGGAATATTTAAGGGAGTATCTTTTTATTATCTCCATATTCTGGTTATCGCTACTTAGGTGTTAACCTGTTTAGGCACCTTTCGTATATAGGCCAGATATGCGACGATATAACACGGACTGTAGGAGCCTGCCATAATTGTATATAACTACACTTTTATCATGAACATGTTATTATGCTACGTTAATAAATATGCTGTGATCTGTGGACCCATTTACCAAGTCGTTTTGGAGATCACTTTATGCTTGATAGTTTGCACAAAGCCCACGACATTCCACAACATCTCATAAGCACGATGCTCAATATAAAGGTCAATTAAAAAAGAAGAGTCCTGATCAACCACACACTCTGTAATAACTAAAACCATCCGTAACAGTCTTGTTCTTCCTGCATCTACAGCTCAACCTAAAGCAGCAGCATATTACAACGTTTTCGGTTGCTCGCTTTGATTGAGACCAGTCTTTTTTTCTTTCTGCATTTGCAGCAATGATTTGCGTCAGCGTCTTCTTCTTCTTCTTCCGTCCTTAGCCAACGACCGGCAAAGCAGTCAGTGGCCATTACGCCTAGTGGCGTCTTAAGGGCAACAGCGAATAGATTTTCCTTGCCGTTGTTCCCATCACACCTAATGGCGTCTTTAGGGCAACGACAAATCAATCCGTTTGCCGTTGTTTCCGTAATCAAAGTGACTGGCAAACGGGTGATCAGCCCGTTGGGGTCAGCGTCTTGTTGTCACATAATTTTAGATCGCTCTCTTGTCTCCTACGGCCGTATTCTGTGACAGTTATTGTAATGACTAGTTACGTGCTTTCCGGTGGTCGTCACTCTTTTCTTTGTCTGCTATGTAGCAGATAATTTGTATGTTCAATCATTCTTACACTCCTCTTAGTGATAAGTCGTGAGGTATGTTTGGTTACCCGTTCCTCCCTGCTAGGAACGGAACGGATGAGATAATATTAACCGACAATAATGTTGGTTAATCTCGGGTGTGGCCGACATCAGACTACAGATTAACACTAATATCGCCCCAGCGACTTTTGTTAAGCATTGATAAGGCGAACGTGTCGCACTTGCCAAGATGGTAAAGAAACGAATTTTGTTTGCGCAAGCGACGGATAGAGAGATTACTTGTCTGTGCGACACATTTTGGACAGACATGAATGACATCATCATTTCTTGTCCACCTGTTTCAAAGACGTTATTTTAGAGGAAAGTAAGATGTTACATCTGAAACACATTGTCGAAAGAGTGTACGGACTTGTCACTTCCATATATGGGAGACGTGATCTTTTTGCATCACGCACATAATTTTCCATGTCGAAATAATTTTGAATTACCCCACCTAAATATGCAGTTTTGAAACGTTTGGTGGGGGGTTCGAAATAGAGGAATCACCAAATTCCTGATTGGACCTTGCGTAAATCGTAACAAACAACTGCGGGGGAGGCAAAGGGCCACATAATCTGACAATTTAGCCAAATTAGAACACTGTGAGAATCGCTTGCCAAGACCATAACCAGACTGCTAGAGTTAAGACTAGAAACAAGATTCATAAATCGGACCGGACCATTGTTTGAGAAATTTTTGAGGACTTAAGAGACCAGGAAAAATTAAAAAGCTCTACAATTTTAACAAGGAAAACCGGAATCTGAGGAATCTGGATAA